>JAZHYW010044593.1:0-18595 GCA_037355805.1 Ixodes ricinus | reverse complement strand
TTTAAAACGGGTCTATTGTACTGTCCATTATTGGATTAGGATCGCCGAATTATAAACTAGTTATCTTCGTAATTCACCACTTCTGGTAAACCATTCTCCCGTCGAAGACTTAGTTCGAGGATTCCTTGGAGGGAAACTCGTAGAAACAAAAGGCCCCATTAAAAGGGGAAGGGAAACATACTGACAGTAACAAGTAATGCTAGTACTTCCAGCATTCTAATTACTCTCGCGATTATTTCGTAAGAAATGTATTCAAATGATTACACAATTATCCTCAAAGTAATTGATTACAAGGAATTCGATTCCTTGGAATGAGCATCTTACGAGTACCACACAATCGCACTACACTGCAGTGTGATTGTCTGTATAGTCTGTCTGTGCAGTTACTCGGTTGTTGCCGCAGTTCCTTTGCAAAAATACAACATCAAGCCGGATTTTTCTTTTTATGTGAACGGTATTTTATTGCATTAAACCCCTGGAGAGGCGGTGCTGCTGCGTTTGGGAAGATTCAATTTGAAAGCGGCGCTTCCGCCGGCGTCCCTAATGGAGCGCTGTATACTGCGGAGCGGCTGCTAAACTGCGTTCACGTCTAAGCTGAGAGTGCAGTGCAAGCAGTGTGCTCGTTGGACCAGTCACTCACACGCCCATCTTTCGCCACGTGATCACGCTCTCGCTCGTACCGACGCAAAAGGGGCGGCTTCTGGTGGTCGCAGGAAGGCGGCCGATTGGTCCGGCGAGGGCGACGAGCACAGCACTGTCGGCTTGGGGTTGAGTCAGAGTATAGGAAAACGTGGGACACTGACCCCACTTTTGCGAGAGGGAGAACTCACACTGCCTCGGCGGCGCGGCGGGAGACGCAGTACTTGCTTTATTTCTGACGTGGACGACTAAAAACAATATATTTAAGCAACTAAAAAGGGAAACTGTTGAGGAGAATGAGGGTCAAAGAGTGGGTTTTCCTAGAATCAGTGAACCCTCTCAGGGTACCAAAACTTTCACTCTTTGGTTCAGAACCGCACCGGGACGCCGCAGTCCAGGGCTTATCATGAACAATTAAAAACTCTCGCTAGATGGAGCTGGCTGTCGTCCAATTAAACGGGTTCAGCTGTATTCATCTATCCGTCCGTGTACGTTTGCAGTGGCAGAACCCGCTTGCCTGAGACACCGAGGGACAACTCTACCGCGTACTTGAGGCGATAGCGACCTTTGTACCGCGTTTAACTGAGCTCGAAATAGTAAACACCGCTGCACGACTAATTACTCAATTGAATTAGATGCGTTTCGATTATTTTCGTATTGAACTGCATTTTTCAGCAAGCTCGAGTAATAAACGTGGCCAGAAATCCAATCAATTCCAAGATGAATCTGCGAACTTACGAAACTAAAACTCGGCATATTGCTCCAAAGTGAACTCCGACTTGTTTGCCGATGGACACTAAAGTAATCTGCGAATATGCGACTGCAGTGGCACCCGTTCATTCTGCAGCGTCCGCAGCGAGTGACGGACGACGAGGTTCCTTTCTGCACCGCTGACACTACGAATGCAGTGGATCCGTGATTGCTCGCCATTTGCACCAAACTGCGCCAAAGCGCTTACCCTGCGACATCCTGCTACATTTTGCCAAAATGTGAAGAATTTGCGCCAACGTTGTGGCAAAACGTATTTTCATCTTTATGAATAGTGAAAATATAATGAAATCAAGCCATCACTAAACGGCCGGATCTTACGGTAGGCTTCTGCGAATTTCCAAAAACTTTCGAATATCGCCTCGAATAACGTTAATATGTTCGATTTGATCTCTGTGTCAAACCTTGACAGTACTCGGAAGTTTCGCAATCTTTCTCATGCTCGTCTGTTCTGGTTGGATAACTATAGCATCTTTGAGTGCACTTGGCACTGCGCAGTGGTGCAAAGCAGTGAAGCGAAATCCACGTAGTAAGCGTAGCAATTGTCTATGCTTTGCTTCGCCACAGCGCACCCGCGTGCTAAAAGGAAAGCACTCACCCAAAGCTGGAGGTTCCACACGGTTTGTGAATAAAACTATTGCTAGTATATATGACAGACTACGATATTCTACTACGATATATTTTGCACATTCAAGATTCATCAAGGTTATACTAAAGTATTGCAAAAAAAACAACAGAACGTTTACAAATTGTTTTATATATATTTTTAATGTCCACTCTAACATAGTTATTACCTTTATATAGGTTCTATTCGTTCGATAGCACAGTGACTACAGTAAATTAAAACACAATTAGCTGTAGCAGTAAATGCATGCTTTGGAATAACCTGAACGAGTTCTGCAGGGTATTTTTTATTTTTAAGAAAACATATCTATTGTTTACATTCTAATTTTTATTATTCACGTTTATTGATGTTCATAATCATTGTTATTAATGTTCACAATCAAATGTCGAAAGCTTTGTTTTATATATAATTTAAGAACTGCAGTTTTAATACAACATTTAGAACTTAAAACAAAAAACATCGATTTGGGAGCTTGTAAATTATTATATTCTAACATTATTTCAGTGGAATATACTATTTGGTTTAAGTTTGATTTCGTACCTAAAAATCATTATGCATAGTTCGTACAGCCCGTCATCAACCAGCATCGTGTTACCGTGCCTTGTGCTTCTACACTCAATTTAACTGCCAGTCAAGGAATGAAACCTGCATAGCTGTTGCAGAGGAGCAGGCACAAAGTAGACGTAAACATATACATCTTAACGTGATATTCGAACTAATATGAGTGAAAATGACATGTGTGCTTATGCTCCAAAAGTACTTTTTGCTGCTCCAAATGGACTTTTGGCTGCTCCGAAAGGTGCTCCAAAATGATCCAGACCAATCATGTCACTTCGAATGACCAAGCACTTTTTTCGATTCGAGCCACCTTTGTCAAATTTTGTGAACGAACAATCTTCCACCACTTTGAAAATTGCATGAAAGGTAACATTAAGAAGCAAATGCAAGAAAACGTATAGGTAAGAACGTTAAAAAAATATTTGGAATGCTGAAAGCGACATCCACATTTCATTGAATGTCTCTTTCATCTTACGAAAAAAAAAGCGAAAGAAAACAGCCGGCATGTTTGTTTTCTCCGTTTGCTCCTCTACGTTTAGGACGGCAAGGAAGGAGAAACTAGGAAGGTAGGAAAGGCGGGTGAGGGAAATGGATGAATCCAGGGAATGTGGGAGGGAATATAGAGGAATGTATGGAAGGCGAAAGGGAAAGGAAATAATGTAGGGAAGGTGGCAGGGAAATGGGATGAATGCGGGGAGACTCGGAGGGAAGCTAAGATAAATTGGGACGTGGCAGGGATGAATGGTTTGAACGGGGGCAGGAGATGATAGAGAGCGCAAAGGCGATTTCCTTGCTCTTACCCTGTTGGGCTGGGCCGCACACGCGCACTCGTTTTTTGTTTTTTTTTGCTTTTGTGTTGGGGGGGGCCTGAGTGCGAGGTGTCTCTCGGGGGCGACGAAGATGGACGTCTCTCTCGGTCGGTAATAGTCGCCGACCGCAGAAGAAACGCGCGGCTTATTTTGTTCGCGCTTTGTGATTTGTTCGCCGGTAGGATGTTATCGCCGAATGCCTCGATACCTTTGACTGAGAAGCGATAATGAGAGCAACACCGGAGAGCCGCCTTTTTTTGCAGTTCGATGTTTGGGCGATAGTTTAGACGAACCTATGCGGAGCGAAAGTTCGTCTGCTTCTTGATCGAAGGGGTTGCGATGATGTCAGAACGCCGAGCTCTGATTGGCTGATAGAAAAACAAAAATAGTGGGTAGACCCAACACCACCTAGAATAATCTCAGCCTCCGCATCGCCTCCTCTCCCATCATGAAACGTCATCAGAGTCGGATCGCGCTAACTCTGCTATTGGGCCCGAGCCCGACCTTCGACGCGCTGATTGGACACGAGCCCCGGCCGAACACTGACGCAGCACTCGTGCCCAATCATGGGCCTCGATCGATCTGACTGTGATGACGGTGCGGAGGCCTTCTGCTTATCTAGGTGGTGTTGGTAGACCTCGAGGCATCTAGCACCGAGGGCTCTACCCACTATCCTTTCAATCAAGGCCAATCGGAGCTCGGTATCGTTCTGACGTCACCGTAACCTTCTGCGCAACACGCAGACGACTTTCTATCCGCATTATGAGAGGCTGCGTCAATCATTTTACCATCGCTTGCCGCGTCCTATCGGTAAGGAGGTTGTATCTAAGCCGGATACTTGATTTCTGTAAACTTGCGACCATCTCCCCACGTCGAAATAGTTGCACTTTAATGCCGGTTGGCGTAGCAGCGTTTTCTTTCGTAACGGCGTACGCTTCCGTCGAGATAGGACCGGCAAGTCTCCGGCACATCCGTGCTACGTACGATGCGTTTGAACCAGTGGAAGGAGTAGCTTGGAACGCGGAATACAAAGCGCGGATGTGCCGGTGACTTGCGGTCGTCCCTCGACTTGAGCATACTTAAGCTTCGTAACGTACTAAAGCCGTGCTGCGAGATGTCAAGGAAAACAAATATTTCTCAGAATGACAGGCATCTCGTTTTTGCTTGTTTTTGCGGCCAGCGCTTCCCGTATGTTGCGGCTGGATTGCAGTGACTGGAGTGTTCTTCGCGATGCGCGCTTCGTAGCTCGCGCAATGCTGGCAGCAGTCGCTTCATTCAAAGAGCAGCTTGAGTTGCTGCCGATGAAAGGAGCTCTAATTGTGTGTCTGGCTCATTGCTCTTCGTTTGGAGCGCTCCACGAAGCCCGCACACAAATGAGAAACACACACACATACATCAGCACGCACACGCACACACATGTAGGAACGCACGTTTGGCTGGTCCTCCTCTATACTCCGTTTCACCTTATGTTGTACCGCAGCGAAGGCTAGAAGCGCGAGCTCACAGCGTTGGGAGCTGCTCTTAGCGTCACGAGAGCTTGTGCCGCCGAGATGTGCCCTACGAGCAAGGAGCTCGCGCTTGTAGCCTTTCCTGCGGTACATCATAAGGTGAAACAGATTTTAAGCGGAATTCATGGAGTTTAGTTTTTTTGTTGTGTTTGTGGAAGTTTCACGACTTTCTTTGATATGGTTCTTTTTTTATCGTGCTGTTTTCCTCGTTGCGCATGACTTCTTGTGCGAAAGTCTGAAAGGTTGAAAAACTTCGAGATTGAAAAATTATTACTACCTTTTTTTATGCGGAATTATATAGGGTAAACCGCTAAAAATCACTGAGAATTCAAGAAACGTGGGGCGCGGCTTAATATGTGCGCACGCTTGTAATTACATCGTGATCGGTTCTTCTGCGCGTCTGCTAACGCCGTAATCTCTGCGGAGCGATAATAAGATAATCTCCACACCAGGCGTTTCTTAAGATGTCAATCACTATATCTAGTGCCGAGATGTTTCGGTGGCGCCCACTTGTGGTTTACGCTCGTGACGTCATGACCAGAGTTTGCCTCGCTGTGATTGGCAGGATTGGCCTCGCCGTGAACCGGCAATCGGACGGGCGTTATCGGTATACAGGAAGATAGGCGGGGAGCAAGTCGTCGGCTTCTTCCGCAGGAGTTGCTGTGACGTCAGAAGGCCACCGAGCTTGATTGGCTCCGATTGGAAGGATAGTGGGTAGACCTCAATGCTAGCTGCCTTGAGGTCTACCCGCTATCCTTCCAATCGGAGCCAATCAGAGCTCGGCGTCGTTCTGACGTCACCATAGCTCCTACGCAAGAAGCAGACGAACTTGCACTCCGCATATGGTTTGGCCAATTGCAAATGCCCAACCACAGCGACGTTTTTGGTGGCGCTGAGGTAAACAAAAACAAATAATGGCGGAACTTCCGGGGGAGTACGTTACTTCCGTTTGGCTTTAGTTTTCGCTTGTTTTTGAGGACCCGCAGTGAGGAGCGAGTACTTTCAAAGTCGCACCGTCGAGTGCTAACTGCGGTACATCCTAAACTTTACTTACACGGGATTGACATGCCGGTCCTGATCCTTTGGGTGAAAAGAAAGAACTCTCGTTCCTCAAAGGAATGACAAATGTGCCAAAGGTATCGTGGGCGCATCTTCAGGACTACTTATACGCCTAGCCTAGCATCGTCACCGACAGTTTAAAAAACGCAAAGCGCGGGGAGTCCCAGATATATTATTATTGCTACGAAGCCGAGAAGATCGGGGGATAGCCAACACCTCCTAGACAGCTTTCAAGCCTGCGCGTCACGCGACCTCGCGTCACGTCCCGGAGGCCTGCACGGGCGCTGATTGGATGCGAGTGCCGCGTCAGTCTTCGCGCGGAACTATGATAGGAAACGAGTCCTACGCGAACGCTGACGCGGCACTCGCCTCCAATCAGGGCCCGTGCAGGACTCCGGGACGTGACGTCATACCACGTGACGCGCAGGCTTTGAAAGCTCTCTAGGAGGTGTTAGGTTAGCCCGGCGTTTTTCAAAGTTCGGAGCGACCGTAATTAAAGTCGCTTCATGATTCAAAAGTAGCGCAAGGTGCGCCGATGCACGAGACGCGTGAAACGTGCAGCCCTTGGGAAGATCATGGCGGCACAGCCCAGCACTGAGCTAGATTTCAGACGCCATGTTCTTCCCAGAAGTGGCGCGCGGCACGTGTCTCGAGCATTTCCAACAACAATGAGTGGCGCCCCTTTTCCCAGAATAGAGGGGCTTTAACCGTATATATGAAATTACCCCGCCTTGGATCCTTGATTACACGCAACGAGAAAGGGACCAAAAAAAAGGGAAAAAAAGAAGCGATTTGTTGCAGTTTTTCATTCGAGGTTCGGAATTTCACTGCTCTTGGGCTCTCCCGCCACACAGACCGCGCGCGATCCGCCGTCGCTCCGCTCGATTATACGCGAATAACTATCCATCTGATTCGGCTACGTTTCACGATGAACCGCAGCAGACGCTACGTGATATCGGAGGCCTTCGGGAAAATGCGGAGCGAGGCGCGTGCCCGCCCAGTCAGGTGGTACGTTCAAAATCGCCGGATTTGCTGGGATGACTCGCATACCGTCTGCGGCGGTACGTCGTAAGGCGAAATGAAGTGGCCGACTCCAATAGATCTATTGCTAAATTCACCCAAGCATTACGGAGAATGCAGGGATCGGTCTTCCACGCGCCGCACGTGCTGGCCTCAGCAGTAGTAACTTTTCTAAAACAAATACCTAAAACAACATGTTTAGACCAAAAACGCAGTCTGAGTTGTGACATTAAGCAATGCAAAACGTCACGCTTGTATTGCTTAATGTCACAACTCAGACTGCGTTCTTTGGTCTAAACATATATTTTTCGGCATCGTCATTCGCTGAGCTGCCTCCGTAAGTTGCGGTGATTGACTGTCCGAATGTTGTGCGGGAAAGCAGACGCACGGGCTTTTTTTAGAGTGTTGCACGCGCGTTCGTCAACGCTTTATTTTGGTTATTTACTTCGAATTTTTTATACAGGAAAGGCGTGCGCGGGTGGCGCGTGAAACACCAATTCCTGTATTCTCTTTGATGCTTACGTAATATAGCAATAGGGCGTATTCACTGGCCGCCGTATTTGAGGTCACTGTTTAGAGCGCATGCTCAGAACGAGCTCACATTAATAGGCTGCCAAGACCGGCAATCTTGATGGTGCGGGGTGCACGTTGCAAAATAACTGTGAAAGCTAGCCACCAGCACGTGCTCAGCATTAGCGCACACAGATATGGCCGCCAGTGAATACACCCCATAGGTCTATAGACCATTGCTAAATTACCCAAGCATCAAGGAGAATGCAGGCTCGCTCTGCTGGGCGAGTTGGTAATTGACATTCATATTAAAATAGCGCTTGTCCTGTGTGCTTCTTCGTCTTTTGGTCCCGTCTTTTTTGCGCTATTTTTAATAGACCATTTGCTGTACTTATCCAAGCATCAGGAGAATGCAGGGATTGGTGTTCGACGCGCCACACGCGCACGCCTTTCCTGCATAAGATTCGAAGTAAATAACCAAAAGAAGCATTGCATCTTGCAGCGCGCTGCAAGATGCCATTTGTTTTAGGTTTTGTTTTGAAAGCATATTGCTGAGGCCAGCACGTGCGGCGCGTGGAACACCAATCCCTGCATTCTCCTTGATGCTTGGGTAAGACAGCAATAGGTCTATATGAATGAGAATGCAAGTGCAGGGATCGGCGTTCGACGCGCCGCTCGTGCTGGCCTCAGCAGTAGTAACTTTTCTAAAGCAAATGCCTGAAACAAACGGCATCTTGCACGCGCGTTCTTCAGAGTTTTATTTTGGTGATTTACTTCTAATCTTTTACACGGGGAAGGCGTGCGCGTGTGGCGCATGGAACACCAATCCCTGCGTCCTCCTTGATGCTTGGGCAATTATGCAATGCACCTATTACGGCTCGTTTTAACGAAACTGCTTCGTGTAGATATGTATCAACACGCGAAACGAACGACAACGAACAGCGTTCCCCCCGCTTTTGTGGCTTTTTATTTTTTACTTTCGAAAAGGTTGTTTGACCAGATCATCTGCGTTTTGTCTTTTTATTTTTTGCGAAATGGCAAAAAAATGTGCGAGCGCAGTGCTATGGTGCGTGGTGCAATGAGCGTTTGGCGTAAATTACTCCGAAATTGCCCGAACGAAAAGTTGAATGCGGCGTACATAGAAAATCGCCAGAAACTATACCCGTATTTCTTCTGGTCATTCGCGCTACGCACACGTACAAACACACACGACCTGGGGTCTTCAAAATAAACCATGCTCTGCGCCACGCCTCTATGTTTGTTCGCAATTATTTAAGACAACTCCGCTTCATCTCGGGTGACACGGCTAACAGGCAGAATAAACTCCTGACGGTACCTCCCTTTCAGCGCTCATGTTTTACTCTGAATGTCTCAACGTCCTTGTCATTTTTCGAGGTCACAAACAGGTTAAGAAAGGCTGGACTTGTTATTATGTTCACACTCTTTGCTTTTTAATTCCTTCTTTGGCGATCCTCTCAATTCCGCAGCCTCATCGGGGCGATAATAATATGCTCGTTACTGGCCACGCCCTGAGCTGCTTATGCTCTCAGTGACGCTATTCATCGGCCCCGGATATTACGTGAGAATGTGGACGTAATGGCATTGTAGACGTACGAGCTTTTTATAAGTGTTTTTCTTAAATTATTTTTGAAGCAAGCGTTTGCATGCAAACTTTAGAACAGTCAAACGTAAGGCACTCCTACTCTCTAGGCGCAAAACAACAATTCTACAGCTCTTCCGGTGAAATGTGATAAGCGTCTCTTCAGGCGCGCTCTTCTGTTCACGCCATCAATTTAATTTTTCGTATAAAAACAACAACAACAAAAACAACCGAGCGCGTGGGTTTGTATTTTTGGCCATTCTACCGCGACTTAGCTCCAATAGCCCCAAGTTTTGTTTTTCGAGAAGCGAGCGCAGAAGGAACGTATCCGTGAGTGGAATACTCGCCAAGCGTCTCGAAAGAATGCCGATCCGGAACTCGCGTTTGAGGAAAAATTATGAAAGCGGTCTTGGTATGACGGAAACAGCGTCCCATTTCTTTTGCGTCTTTTCTTTATTCCTACGAAGCGAAATTTTTATAGCATCCTGGAATGTCGTCTGACAAAGCCGAATATTTCTGACAGTAAGCCGCAGACATAAAAGTGTGGGTCCAGGAACGCACGATGTGGTACGAACTTCGCGGTCTTGAACGTCTCCGGGCGCAGCTTTCTGTTTGTGTGAAAGCTATAGTGGTCTAGCGTACGTGCTCGTATTTGTCTATGTGTATTTTGTTTGAGCCGGTGCTTTTGGTGTAGCGTGAGTGCGGTTTTGTAGCGCGACTACCGCGGAGTTTTTGTTCGCTTGTGTGCGTGTAACCGGGTATGTGTATGTTGTTTGCGCGGGTCTGTTTCTGTGGGTTAGGAGAATGTACGCGTTTTAGCCAACGTTCTTTTTTTTCTTTTTTTTAGCTTCGGGTGTTGGCGTGTTACTTGTGAACGCAAGTGTAAAAAGGAAAATGTTGGATTCTGGATACGGTTTTTGTTTCAACTAAGTCAGCGTGAAGCAACGGCGAGACCGCCAGACTAGACGTCACGAAGCTTATTTACTCAATCGATTTACTTAACGCCGGTCATTTTATTTTATTTTATTTTTGCATTTTGTTTGATAGACATACCGATCCTGAAAGCGCGATTCTCGTCGCTAATACTGCAACACTCGCACGCAAAGCTTCATCTCTAGTCGATTCATTATGGGGCCGATGTTAATTTACTGGATGAAATCTAGAAGCTTTACGCGAAGCTAAGAAAGTATTGTTCTTGCCTCTCGCAGTATGTGAAGATTAAAATATTGCCACGAAAAGGACGAATCTAGATGCAAAAAAACTTAAATATTATTAGATTGTCAGTGTCAAAAAATAAGGACCCTGACTAAATTTTGCACAATCTTATTCCGGTAGTCTGGATTTAGTTTAAAAATGTGCATCAGGTAAGCGTTTTTTTTTTTAGATAAACACACTGGTAGATATTCTAGCTTTGCTTTATTTAAGTAAAAAGGATAAAAAATGAGAATAGTAAATTCTTCAATATTGTATAAGGTTGGGCATGTTGGTACATCTCTCGGTCCCTAAATCACATACGCAAATTTGTGCGAAGCACGAAAAGACAAGCCAAGTAATTGAAAATACACAGCGGAGATAAATGAGCGGACATATGAAACTATTTTGTTTAATTCCTAAATTTGTTTGTTTGGGCTTGGAGCTGTTTTTTTTTCTTTGTTATATATGTTCTTTTTAATTGCATTTACCTTAGGGGAAAAAAGCTGTGACCTTCGATAATAAAAACACAAGGAATGCGTTAAGCCCGGAGAGTAGGGACACGGATTGGAGATTCATGCTCCGTTGTCCCTCCTGTCCCCCATGTGGAGCTATAATCGCTACGTTTGTTTTCAAATGAATGCCAGCCTTAGGAACTTTGTGTTCTGGCATGTAGCCTCGATCACGTCAATGTGTCGCATGACGTCGTGTCGTCACGTAACATTATGATGTCGCGTCAAACTACGACGCCTCGTGACTTCATGACGTCATCTGACACTGTGCAGACTTCATACATTCACAAATCCGTAGCAACGTGTCCTTCGGTGGTCTCCTGCCGTGCCCCCAAAGGACGAGCGCGAAGAGGCCCTATAATTGTGCTATACGCATTTAGGGTATACCTTTGGAAAATGTCAAAGCGACAGCCAAATGATTCCCTGTTTTTACAGCGAAGCTGTTAAGGGCTAGTTTCCCCAGGATCGTGTCCCCCGCAAAGAAACAAAGACACCGAACTCTGGATCACCTACCGCCATCTATGAGCGACGGCGGCAAGCCACGTATCTGGTTGCCGCCGTCGCTCATAGATGGCGGCAGCCTTTCCACTCTCGCTTGCCGACTTGCGGCCGGCCATTACTTTCCATTGTGCAGCTCCGCTGGTCTTCCTTCTTCACCAGAGTGGAAAGGCTGAAAGTCTTTCGTGCATTTTCTCACCGACGTCGGCGACGAGGCTTCCCAGCTCGAGGTCCTGCAGGAACTGGTGCACCCTGGGCCAGAGCCGGGGCCTGACGAGCCTCGGGGCGAGGGTGTCGTACACGTCGTGCACGTAGGCCTTCTCGAGGGCGATGCAGCGGGCACGCCGCTCCTGGACCTCCTCCGAGACCTCGGGGTCCCGGCGAACACGCATGCCTCTCGTCCGCCTCAGGGCATGGCCCTCAGGGCATGGCCTCGGAGGGACGGCCGCGCTCCTAGCCTGCCAAAGGAGAATTCAGGCTCGTTTACACGTCTGCGTTCGAGTGGTTACTGAGGGCGCCACAACCGCCCACGACTAACTCGAGTTTTCGGTACATGGAATGTTTCTGCGAATGCTTAAAAAAAAATCACTCCTACAAACAGGGTAGTTGAGAAAAGAAGAAACTGTTTTCGGGAATAAACTGCCAGTAACGGCGGTCGTCAGGGATTGCAAAACAAGTTACTGATTACCGAATTAATTACCGAAGTTTTACTTATTGGCTTTTTATTTAGAGAGAAAAAAAAACACCAGAAAAACATGGTGTTCGAATTAAACATTTGCCGAGCGTCACCGAAAACTCCTAAATTAGTCAATTGTATGCTGTACAATTGACTGTAATTTAGCAAAAGTTCTATTAAACAACACGCTCGTCTTTTACGTAATAAAATCAACCGCCTTTTCACATCGCTCTCCTTCCGCCTGCTGCACGAGCGACGCACCCCGGCGCATCCCACGTGCTTTAAGCCTTCCTAACTTGACTGATTTAAGTGTTTTCGTTGACGGTCAGCAAAAGTTTATTAAACCTTTTGTTGAAATATAACCCAAGCACCAAGGAGCATGCTGCGAGTGTAGTCACGCGCGCTGCACGTGCGGGCGTCTGCAGTAGCATAGCCTCCTCTCTACTCAGAACGCCTGGCAGTTCGACGACGGAGCCATAGAGTGCCCGCGGTCGCAGACTTGGAGCGCGAGGATCTGGTAGCACAGAGCATTTCTCGGGGAACCTGGTCGTCAGCGCACAGGTTTTGCAGCGGCGAGGACCCGAAACATGGTTTTCAAACCCGACGAGAAAAGAAGCGGTAGCGCGAGGAACGCGAGGAGCACGAGTGGACATTCCATCGATCGGGAGAAGTGTGTTTCGGCGTCTCGCCGCAGCGGGGCGCCCGTCACGTGGCTCTCCTCTCATCCGTTGTCTGCCGCTCTACCATTTCGATCGGCGGCCACTTCTCGTGGCGATCTGCCAGGCTTTGTCAGCATAGAGGAGGCTCTGGCTGTAGTTACTCTTCTCAAGAAAAGGCCTAAAACAAATTTCATCTTGCACGCGCGTTCGTTAAAGTCTTAGTTGGGTTGTTTACTTTGAGTCTTTTATGCGGGGAAGGCGAGCGCGTGCGGCGTGTAGAGTTTCATTCCCAGCGTTGTCATTGTTGCTCGGATAATTAAGCCATAGGTACATTGGAACCGTACGTTTCTTTTCTCGAAATAAAAAGCTAATTACTCATTTTGTATTATTATTTTTTTAATTAGCGTGCTTTCGCAACCTCTGTGTCCGCAGTGGCAGTCATTGTGTCTGCCCAGCTCTTCGAAGAAAAGAAATGTAACAAACTCGTTTCAATTCAGCTCGAATAATATGAAGTTCTCCGTTATGAAGTTAATTCGTTCGTACGAGCACTTTTAATATGAACGACACACGTATAATTCTGCTATAGGCTGCGGTCCCACGGCGGCCATGAAAAATGACAATATGTGCCCTTGTTTGCAGCGCGATTCTGACACTTAGTCACTACCTAAAAATATTTAACTTATGTCACCTTATAGAATAGGCAATGGGCCTCATTTGGATATATGATATATATTTCTGAAACAAAAAGCGAGATCGGGGAGGATCTGCGAATATTGGTGTTTTTGGTCATACATGGTTTGGTAGTACAAATGGGGAGAGTTTACCGTTAGAGAAATTTGCTCCAAAATTTCATGGTTTGTAGATAAAGAGTGTTTTCTTTGCACAGCGTGGCCCTTTTTTTCATTTTCTTTTTAGTTTCGGAAATTGACCTCTTGGAAAATTGGCTTTACGGAAGCATATTCACGAGCTATTTTCTGGACAACTGTGGCATATTTGTTTCTGAAACTTCTTATAGCTATTGATATATAAAACCTACAAACGTGTGTTAAATTTAATTAGGATTGACCTATAACTTTTGCTGTAAGACTCGCGTAAAAACCAATGAAAATGGTAAAATCAGATTAACATCGTTTGGTAGTACGAATGCACCGGTATGGGTTGTCAACACAATTGATCAACCTCTTATGCAGAGACAATTAAATATGTGCTATTTTGCATAGCGAAGCCCTTTTTCGCAATTTCGCATTTGGTTTCTCTAAAAAAATTCATAAAGTTCAGGCAAAATTGCATCCGTCTTAGACACAAAAAATCACATTTGTCTATATTTATACTATTCGATGGGTAATCATGTTGTCATAAAGAAGGGTTAATATCTGATATACAAAATAGCAGCTTTTGTTTTCAGTAAACATCTCTAATTTTTGTTTGAGGATGGACACAAACATGACTGCCGGTTCTTTAGATGTGCTTTTATGGACATGAAACAGATTTATTGGCATCTAATAATAGTTATTGTATGGAATAGATAAACATTGCGATGTATTAGACTTTCACAATGATCTTGCTTTGGTTTCTTGATAGGTGTAGAGCTTAGTTAGTTTTAAAAACAATTAAAAACTGTTTGGGTGTTTTATTGCGCTACCTGCCGGATGGCAGACAAACTGCTGATTTCTAAAGTTCAAGAAATTTTCGAGGGCGGCGTTGGCGTTTGTATCATCATCAGTGTCCGTGTATTTTTGCCTTCACATTTAGAAAATATATTGGAAGATTTACTATCGACAAATAAATGGTTTAAGTACTGGGTCAGGTTAATAAATCTAAGATAAATAATTACACAAGCGTAGTGTGATATATTGTGTTGATTTATTCGATATGATTGAAATCAATAAACAATAAAGACGAAAAGGAAAAGAATACACCCGAGTTCACTTCATGCCTAGAGCCACTAAGTGAGCTGCGCTTGGAGTATCGGCACTCCGTTCCCCAACATTGTTGTGGGAGCCGCCATTTCGGGTCTAGTGCAGAGCAAACGCAACTGCCGATCGTCGTGATTCAAAAGTGCGACTTCCTCAGCATTTTATCCGGTGTTAGGAAGCTGATGCAATATTGCTTTGCTCTGTCGCGGACTGTTTAAACATTTGTGGAGGACAGAAAAGAGTTTCCTGTGATTTTAGATAAAGCTTCAGATCACTGGCAACCATGATTTTACGCCACGATATGGCCAAGTGTCGTTACTCTGAGCGTAGCTTATTTAAAGGCGCTATTCATGCCCAATTCCGAGGAATTGTAATACTTGAAGGCCATGACGTGATTCCATTTCACAAGCCACTACTCTGACAGCTCACTCTTCGGATTCGCGAAATGTTGAATACTATTTGTGTAATCTTAATTTAGACGTCAGCCGATACTGAAACTGAAACTTTGGTTGCGTACAGGCAACATTGGTCCCGTGTCATCAGAGTCATGGGCACGTCGACGTCGAGCCACGTGGTCTTGTGACGTTCGCAGGCGCAGTGTACAGGACACGCGACGCGGGCAGGTCGCTATCGCATAGCGTGGACGGCGATGGCCCGGAGAGAGGGAAGGAGAACACGATCGAGGAGAGTGGGAGCGAGAAACCGGACTTTGCGATAGACGCGCAGTGGCAGCGCAAACTATCACATCCGCGTTTGCGGTGATCACGTGTACGCTGTATGAGCCAACGACGCGTGAGTGAGAAACTCATGACGTCGTCGTTCACATTTCGCTCCAGTGTAAAAACAACCAAAACGGGAGAATAACGTAGCATGCCATTGGTCGTGTAGTCAACGTGGCCGCTCTAACGCCGTCGCATTGACAGCAGCTGACGATTGCGCCTCGCATCGCACGCTAGAGTTGACAGATTTCAGCGCTTAGCTCGCATGAAAGTTTGTTGTGCCAGCTTGATTATATATATCGACGGAATTCCAGATCGTAACATTTGACATGCGGCGTCATCTTGTATGACACTGAAGAGGGCTGCATAGTGTCGTCTAAGTATCAAAAATGCAAGCGGAGCTGTCCTTTAAGTGACACTATTCATGCCCTTGTTCAAGTGAGCTTGTAATACCTGAAGAGGCCATGACGTAAGCCCCGTGGGTTCCAGCGAAGCCGCTACGTCTTGACACCTGCCTCTTCCTCATTGTTCCCGCTAGTGGCACTAGTGCCCGCGAACCTCCTTTCCCGTGACTGAAACTGAAACTAAATATGAATAATACACCATTATTATAGCTTATTTAGTTATAACCAACTACACATAATGAGAGAAGGAAGCGGTCGGGTAGGAGAAACGCGGGTTTTATGTGCGACCGTTCTAACCGTCTCAGAAGAGAGAACACGCGAGCTTGCGCTGATTTCAAAAAGACGATCCAAAGAAAAGAGGCGGCACGCTGTGTTTTTTGTGATTGTGCGTCTAATTTATATACAGGTATATTTGAAGATCGACGATGGACGTCGATCGTCTCGAGGTAATGTAACGTAGTAACATTATATAAAAAATAAACATAATGAAGGACTGCACGACTTAATTTTTTCAATTCTTGGATTGTAATATGGCGGTAGCCTATTGTACTTACTGTTGACGAAGAGCAATATGAGGTGACGAGGTAATGATTAATTGATGAGGCTCTATAAGGATGACGACATTAGTGGGTGTCGAACCACAACGTACAGTGCCAGACTTGTTTCAAGTATCGTGTACCCAAAGACTTTTCTTCACCCGCAACAGAATATGGTAGAATCATTGAGGATGATGCTTTACAACTGTGCGTGGAACAGAAAAACTGCACTGTGCAAAAGTGCCGCTTATTCATTAATATAAAGAACGGATTTCTAGCAGCATCCCCTGATGGACGGCTTGGAACAAATGGCCTTGTTGAGGTGAAGCGTCCCCGTTCCAAAAGATTCTTGAAGCCTACTGAAACCGCAAAAGAGTTTGAGGCGAAAAATAAAAAAGAGCCTGGTGTGAAAGGTCCAAATCATCACCATAGATTCTACTACCAAATACAAGGGCAGTTACACAATACACAAAGAGATTTTTGTGATTTCGTTATATTTACACTCAAGGGCATTGATATCCAACGTCTTCAGAGGGATAACACCATCTGGCCAAACAACATAGAGCCTTTTCTACTCAAGTTTGTGGGAGCCTCTGGCTCCCTTTCCCTGATCCGGCCTTCGGGCCGCGGGCGCGACGTCGGGAGCCACCTGGCTTCCGACCGGAGCGTGCCTTATCGTGGCAAGGAGAGGCAGCCATCTTGGTTGCCTACTCTCTCCACTCCTCCGTCCGCGTCCTCCCCGTTGGGGGGGAGCGTAGGGAACTTCCCTCTGGCGGGCTCGCCCACCTCCCGGGGAGGAGGCTGGAGCCGCCAGCGAGGGAGAGAGAGAGGGAGCGTGTCCTCTGGCCGCTCGGAGGGGGACTGTTCTGCGGGACTGGAAACTGTTCGGACATGCGGCCACGCACCCTGCTGCCCCACCTCCGTCCAGGCTCTCGGGAAAGTGCGGCAAGGTAAGGACACCCTCCCCTTGCCGTTACTAGTCTTATTCTATTTGTATTTAACCGGAACCAATAAACCCCGGGTGTCCCTCTATTCTGCGTGCCCGTGTACTCCCTTCGTGAGTCCCGGCTAGCGGGTGCAGCCAGCAGTCGAACCCGTCGTAGCGGTGACTGATCCGCTGCGGGGTGGTGGTTTCGCGGTCGGCCTCCTATCCGGACGCCTCGTACCCCTTGAGACCTCCACATTATAGGCAACCAAGATGGCTGTCTCTCCTTGCCACGATAAGGCGACGCTCCGGTCGGAAGCCAGGTGGCTCCCGACGTCGCGCCCGCGGCCCGAAGGCCGGATCAGGAAAGGGAGCCAGAGGCTCCCACAAGTTTTACATGAAAGGCCGGACTTCCGCTGAAATTCCTCACGTAGACGAGTTGTCCGATCGAATAAACTGCCATTACTCCCGATCTGGGAATCTCTCGATCTTCGTTCGTAGGCCATAGTGTCATGAGGTCGAGGGGTGTGGCTCTTCGTCCGCCGAACATTGCTTCGGTTGGTGTTTTTCCCGTGGAAGATGAAACCGTAGTGTGGCGCCGGAACAAGAACTTGGCGATTTTTCACTGAACTGCTTCTTCCGTAAGCTTCAAGAGGGCTTTCTTCGTTTCGCACGCCATCTGTTCTGCTTGCCCGTTAGTTGCAGGATGGTATGGTTAACTAATGTAATGCCATGATGCCGTGTTTTTTTTTGTTTTTGTTTTGTTTTAGAAACTTGTTTATTTTATTTTTTTAAACGAGATTCGGCGCGTTATCAGAGAAAAGTATTTTCGGTAGGGCAAAAGTAGCGAAACGAGTGAGTAGAACGTCAATGACGCGTTTGTACGTCGTGGCATGCATCGTGCACGTAAACTTCCAACCACTTAGAGTACGCATCGACCATGACTCCGCAGATGCGGATGCGTTTCGCCATGCACCCACCGACTGAATAGTGGATCGTTTTCAGTTACTGTTCATAATGGCGCTAGACTCGAGGAAAACTTCGAGTCTTTCCGCAAAGTTAGCCCAGGTGCCAACACTTTTGTCGAAAGCGGTAAGTGCTCGAAACGTCAACAACGTCGGTAGCGACGTGCTGTGCTTGACACTTGACGCTTACCATTCGCTGAGACGAAACTTGCTTGTACGTCTGCCACGAGTCGTCCGATATCAGGTCATCACCGCAACTCCATCTCCCGACAAAACAGGTCTTTATTGTCCGCATGCCTATAGTTAGCAATCATGTGAACTTATAAATTCCCGAACGCTCATCACTTGCCGTCACTAAACGCCGCTCAATCATAGTGTCTTCATGGCTAATAAACGTCTTCCTATTTATACTGATGCTTTTCATCATATTCCTCCCTAAGCTGTACTTACAACTAATGTGTGTGTCGGTACTTCCGGAAATATTGTAAACGCCTGCGC
>JAZHYW010044591.1:0-19840 GCA_037355805.1 Ixodes ricinus | reverse complement strand
ACGTATTGCTATTATTTGGAATCTGCGCGTATTGTAGGGCTTTTAATGGTCCACACAGTGTAGTCCGCGAGAAAAAAATAGTCCACATGTTTTTCTAATGCCCTGCGATGAATAGGCGGTTTTGTAATATATGACTTGGTATGACCGTTCCAGCTCTTATCTTCCAGTCGAAAAATGCTGAGTCACTGGACTGTTACGCATGCGTGGCGTCTCATATTTCGTGGAAGACAGCTACTGCGCACGCTCAGAACGCCTTCCACAGCCCAGAAGACAAAGATGGCAGCGCCCAGAAGGCGGTATTTGGAAAGGTCTATATGTGGGAACTAATACAATTTAAACAATCTAAGATCAAAACGTCCTTTTTCAAAAATGACTTTAGTGGCCCTTAGCGCTCCCGATGCTTCTCCGCCAAAAAATGTGTTTGCCCCACTTCCTATTGTCAAAGAATAAAAATGAATAAAAAAGACGAGAGAGAAAATCAGCAGAACCCATCCTTTGGGAATGATTATCTACGTTAATGCGAATAGCATCAAACGGTGCGGAGTTATGCGCGTTCGTCAGGTGGCCGGCACACTCTAGATACGCCAGCCCACTCTTGAGGCGATTCTAAATTTGTTGACACTTTCACAGCCCTGCGCACGATCTCCGCAGCCCAGCACGTGCGTTTGTGTCACTTAGGAAGGCGAGCAAAGCACGCGCCATACGCACAAACACTCAAAATGGTACCGACCAGACTTTCTGGCGTCTCAGCTAGTCTCAACCAACGGTACTCTAAACGGTTGTTTATATCTTTACCATAGGACGCGCTTTACAGCGCTGTCACAGCTACCGGTGCGCGCGCGTTCCATGCACGAGGGCTCATTCCGCTCTCGTGAGGCTGAGCACGGCCGCTACATCACCCTCTCCCGAGCGCGGGAGAGGGTGAGCTAGCGGCCGTGCTCAGCCTCGCGAGGCGGAATAGCCTCGTGCATGGAACACGCGCGCACCGGTAGCTGTGACAGCGCTGTAAGCGCGTCTAGTAAGATATAAACAACCGTTTAGAGTGCGTTGAATGACTGCCTTCATAGCTCTGTGGTTAGCGCGTCTGCCTGCTGATCAAAGGGTCAACGGTTCGAATCCCAGCCGGCGCCGGTCTTTTTTATTTATTTATCGACCCGCGGCGTAGAGGTTAGATAGCCAGATAGATAGATACATAGATAGACAGAAAAGTGCGTGAAGTAGCCAAAGAATGCTATTCGCATTAAAAGGGGGGGGTACGTTGGTGAGATGTGGTTAATGAAACACGCGTGCTAGGGAAAAGCATGGTTCCACACAAGATATGCACAATACAGGAGTCGTAATAGAATAATCACGTGGTACAATTCCAGTCGAAAATACAGCACCACTATGAGAAGGTATGGTAGGTTAATGATCTTATCGATGCAAATGTTCCTGGGGTCTCATTTATTCCCTTTTACTATTGTATTGAATCTGCATATGAGGAATGACTCTCGCTGTTCGCGCTCCCGGTTTGATCTAAATCCAGTTTCCAGAAATGTCACAAGATAATTCATCGAAAGAATGCTCTGGGAGACGGAGGTGTTTTGAAAGAGGGGAGGCTAGGCAGTGGCGGATCCAAGTGGGGGGAGGGGTTAGGCACGGATTCGCCGCCCCCCCAAACGAAGTCGACCCTCCCCCTCCCTTCTGAAGCGCAATTTGACATGGGTGGACCCGCCGTGCACAAAGAATGGGAGAATAGTATACCTTAAAATTTTCGCCCCCCCCCCCCCAAAACGGATTTCTGGATCCGCCCCTGGCTTAGAGTGAGCTCTGTCGTTGTTGAAGCATTGCATTTTGCATACTCTACACTCTAGCAAGTACACTACGTTGGAAGAGTTGCGTGTCAGCTCCCCTTTCATTTTCATTGAGTGCTGCAAATGCGTGCTTCTGGCTCTGTTTTTATGGTGAATTTGTTTGCAGATTAAACGCTGCAGTGTATTACAGGGCCTGCATTCGCTGTGTCGTGGTGTAGA
This sequence comes from Ixodes ricinus, assembly GCA_037355805.1. Classification (NCBI taxonomy): domain Eukaryota; kingdom Metazoa; phylum Arthropoda; class Arachnida; order Ixodida; family Ixodidae; genus Ixodes; species Ixodes ricinus. The sequence continues at coordinate 17,828 of JAZHYW010044591.1, read as the reverse complement.
GTTAAACCGAGAATTTACTATAAGCGTGTCTCAAATGTTGCGTGATCATCTATGAGATCACCCCCGGCGGGGATGGAAATGCGCGTTTTAGGCGGTCACTGTGCTCGAGCAGGTTGTAGTGCTGTCTTAAAATGTTATTTACGTTAGGAGAGTGAGTGCTGTAGGTGAGACATAGATTTGTGCGTTGCGTGTCGCTCTGCGGGGGACGGTCCTCCAGGAGGTCGCTGCGGTTCAACATTCTGGCTTCATGGATCGCATTATCAATTACACGCGATGGATATTTTTGATGTGTCAACACGTTCTTAAGGCTTTGACCGGAGGTACGCCGCCCTACACTGTACTGCACCACTACAGGAGGTGCAGCGTAAATCGAACGAGCCTAATATTTTCTTCGTCGCGGCATCAATTGTCCAATCAGAATTTAATATATATATATATATATATTTGAAAATTTTGATGAAAATATAATAAACACTATGAAATCACTGAATAAAAGTTTAACTCATTTATCTAACTAAGTTTAACTAGTTCACATCCGCGGCATATCGCTGTCGAACATTGAAATCTAAAGTAACGCAAAAGTAACGTAAGTTATTGTAACTGTTTCGTTATTTCGTTACGTTTAGAAGGTGGTAACGAATTTCAGCAACGCGCTTTTGCTAGTTCTTTTCTATAACGGGCACAAGACTGCTTCCGAAGAGCAGACCGAAAGAAGAGCGAATAAAAAAAAACCTAACTCACCGTTGCAAGTTTTCTGCTGGATTATAAACTGTGCCCCGGAGATGGCCAGGATAGAAACAGCCCAAACTAAGGCACCGTTCATCGTGAAAATAGGAAGAGACCTAACCGGTCCAGCAGTTCTTTACTAATGCGTAGCAGGAGAATTACCTTTACCGCAGTGCCTCGAACGCGTCAATGGCTGGTGTGTTCAGCATCCTTTATCGCTCACTTCATAAGAGTATTCAAGAAGACGTCAACAACATGCGTCACAGCTTGGAGGAAACGCTAGAGAGCCTCTAGGAAACGCTGCCGACTGCCGCGATCCTGGCGGCTGGTCGCAGAAACGCCGGCATAGCAGACGAACGGGCGTAGCAGACAATAGCGTTTTCTTCGTCCGTCCGCTGCAGTGCTATGCCGCAGCACAGCTGGCGCCTGCCACGTGTTCACGTCCACTACCGTATTACCAGCAGGAGCACAACGATCGGTAGCGTTCCTCAATGGATTGTGACGTCACCTGTCCAAAATCCCAAGATTAAAGTATAGTCCTGCTAAACAGAGGAGTCGAAAAGCTGCCCTAAGCCGAGCTGTGATTGGTTGTTTGTTTTGTTCATTGAATGGTGGCTCGGGTTTCAACGAAGTGAAAAGAGCAATGAAGCAACCGTTTTTCTTTACGCCATTTATTCGTGATTGCTCTTGAGTTTTTACTTTCCGGATAAAGACATCTTTGAAAAAGCAGACAAGGCGAGAAAGGCGGCAGCAGCTGTAGCTTTCACGTTTGTTGTGGTCGTACTTTGCAGGCTATAATCTGTAAGAAACGACCTTTACTTCGTTGTAGGCGATTTGGCAATTGGCAATAAGCAGCGGGAAAGAATACGTAGATTTTGGTTGACTCCGGGTAGAAAGAAAAATATATTCCTGCATTCGCTCGGTTCATGGCCGGACACCCATGGACTGAAGCACACTCCCAACAACTGACAACATTTATTTTGCGTTCTTTATTCGTTTAATCGCAGTCGGGGCTTCGACTGTAAACTGAAAAATGTAAACGGGTATAATCGTGCATCGTAACACGAAGGACTCGACAAACGTTTTAAACTGCCAACAGTAAAACAAAGAAGTATGAAGGTTCAGACTCTGTTCAAATGGCGTCTGCTTCTTTGCAGTAGGGGCAACTTAATTTATTAGCTTTTTTATTTCTACTTTTGCATCCCGCAGAAGTAAATACAGGGCCAGACGACAGTACCATTTTCGTTCAGATGAAAGCAAGTTTAACGTGCTGGGTGCGATGTTCACACAAGTTATGGGCGGCACTGTGCAGATGCACTAATGACATGACGCTTGGGGGAAAGGGGCACGCCGTGTCTTGTGGGAGGCTTTCATTGAACCCGTCTCAAAGTCAAATTAGTATACGAAGCTTTTTCAGTTTGAAGCGAAAAAAACACCGGCTTTGACCGCGCTACGTCGCGTCTCCCCACTTTCTCCGAAACACGTAATTGATCTACTCCCGTTCATTTTCTGCACACTGTCCCACCATGCTCGAGACCTCGCTCGTTGCTTGTGCCACTTTCGTATGGTTTAATAAGAAAAAAGGGATGAAAAAGCTCTTGGTTTAGTTGGTTCACCATCGTATCACCAACCCGAAGGTTCCAGGTTAAGAACTGAGAACTTCCACATCTTCTCCGGTCTTTGTTTTTTTTTTAAATATCATTATTACCTTCGGGTAATTTTTGTATTACGCTTCTGCTTTACAAGAATCTGCCTTTTAAGGTGCATTCGCACTGGCTTTCGAATCGCAACAGCGAAGCGAATCCAAGCTCGCTTTTATCGTCAAACGCGCGTGATATTGTATTGGATGTTTAATGGCGCTTTCACACTGGAAGCGGGTCCGCAACCGCAAAGCGGATCCGTAATTGCGAAGCGGGTCTGTGACCGCGAAGCGGGTCCGTAACTGCGAAGTGGATCCGCGCGTTCTCAACCGAAAAGCGGCTGGGATCGAGCGGTTGGGGCGCGTTTTCGCCAACCGCTTTGGAACCGCTTTCTCTCCAGCTGCTTTTCCGAACCGCGAAGCGGCAACCAACCGCAATGCGACGGCGACGTTACGTGAGTGGCCTTCTAAACAAGATGGCATCTGTCGCTGGTGAGGCATCGGCACTGTAGTCCTAGCGTTACCATCAGAGAAATCAACAAAGAAAGGTAAGGCTTACATCAGTCACATGAATCCGCCATGAAAATAATTGACTAGCAATCTTAACGTGCTTCGCTCCGGTGGTTTGGTTCGGGTAAGATAGTTCGTTTATTATTCGGGGTGCCAAAGCTCGTCGCTGACGAGCTGCCTTGTTCGCCTTTGCCCGTAGAACATCGGAACCCGCCCCCGATCAACCGAAATTACAGCTTTTGCAGCCACTAAGGCAGTCGCGTGAACTCACTCGAAAGCCTTCGACACCGTGCATGACCGTACAGGAAGGTCGGCAGAAACGTCGTGAGGCCTAATTGCGAAGCGAACACAGAACCGCGGAGCCGGTATGGGTACCTGCGCTAGCTCGCCCCGTAACGTTTCTACTACCAATTTACAGTTTCTAATTGAAAGCATATAAAAGAAATGTTTGTCTTTTAATCTGCACCGCCAAATGGCATAACAGGTTTAAACCAATCAAAAATAAATAAATAGGGTCCAATGACCAGAAAGGAAATTTGTTATTAAAGCCAATTATAAAGAAAAACTGTGGGCATTAAAACCACGGGATCAGAAACGAACCTAAAAGCTCATTCGGGCATGCATTATATATTGATTTAAATTGTCGTAGTTTTGAAGTCTATTGCTTTAAATATTGATTTTCTGTCCTCTGGTCCGTGCCCTTTGGTAATCTTGGAAAAGGACGACGAGGATGATCCATGCTTTTTCTTCAAAATGTCCTGTTTAGGAGAAAATATATATGGAGTTATAAATTACTAATCATTATATGCATATCATATTTTAACGTGTTTAATATTCAAGATGTGAACTATGTATTTACGTAATTTTTGTAGCTTATTATTAAAATTAGGAGGGCCAAACACCGCAATACCCGCCGAGATGCCTCTGAATTGCACGTGTATTTAACTATTTCTATTTTATATTTATTGTAGTTTATAATGTTTAAGTTTTATTTATTTCTGGTAACTGGGGATGATGTATTGCTATGTTATCAGCAAACAACAACAACAACAACAACAACAGCAACAACAACAACAACAACAACAACAACAACAACAACAACAACAACAAACAACAACAACAACAACAAACTCATATTTGAACTCAGATTAAAAATCTGTGAGCCAATCTCGGCTAGTGTATGTATGTGTACTGATTTCGTGATCTAAGGTTTCAAGGTTTCAAAGTTTAACATATCGGAATATATAAGGTCTAGAAGACAGTTATATTGGCGTTAAACAATATAGGTTAAAGCAATGTTATCAATTGCTAGTTTGAGGTGCTATCGTGATGGTGTTTTCCTTTTTTCTTGTTATGAAGTGCAATAGGTCAGTTCGCCTCGCCCCCTCGCCGAACACAACAATGCCGATGCAACAAAGTTGAGCTCAACAATACAAAGATCAACAATGCTAAAAATAATTTTGTATGTATTCATTTAAATTATATTACATAGCAAAATATGTTATTTTTTCTAAGAAATGAAATGTTTCTTCTCTTCCCCGTCCCTTCCTCTCGTTTATTGTGTTCCTCTTTATTGTACACTTTACCTTTTTATTCATCTTCAACTGTTACCTTTTGTATATTATACTTAATCTATTTTTATTGTGTTTCTTTAAATTACAGTATTATGTGTTTTGAATAAGAGAATAAATATTCATATAATTTATTGACTATATCCTTTATTCTGAGTTGGTTATCGGCTTCCGGGATCCCATTTTTGATCTTGGTACTTGCCCAATTAAATTGAGCTTCCTATCAAATATAAATAAGGCTTTCTTAACTTTTTTTGCCTTGTCTAATATCTAATCAGAAGCCTGCAGAGATACAGAACTAGTCTGCTCCCTCCTAGGTGTTGTTTTGGGTCCTCTGTTGCATGCCTTTAATATAATAATAAGAAACCTAAGGCTCCGGAACTGGTCCGTGCCTTCCTGTCACAAATTTCAGGTCTTCCAGGTGTTTTGTGGGTTATGCCGTACAAGTCAAAGTGAGGTGACATTTGTATGTCTTTTGTTTTTTCCATAGTAGTTTCATGGTTTGTTCATGGGCCCCTTATGGTAGGTATAGTAATTCTTTTATCCTTGTATTGACAACGTACTCATTGTTTATGGCCGCATGGGTTTATTTTTTAGATGCCGAGCATCTCTTGCTCGGGTCTATGTCCCGCGGCCTTGTAGTCCGCACTCACACTACGCACGCGCAACTCTCCTCCTTCCCTCTCTCCAACAGCTGCGCGTTACTCTCTCCGCTCTCTCTCTTTACCAGCTGCGTGCACTGCGCGTGCGTTCGCTTCTACTCACACCGCGCGCGCACGCGCAACTCTCTCTTCTAGTCTCCTCTCCTTCCAGTGTGAAAAAATAAACGGCGAGCGGCGAGCGTTCCAAGTTTCTCTGCCGCGAGCCGCGACGAAGGCTCGCGTAGGGGTACGCTAGAGCAGTCGGTGGCGCCATCTCTCGACGTCAGCACGCAACTGACTCTTTCCTCGAAACCAACACGATGCTCCGCATCACCCCATGGTTCCCCTCGGGAAGATGGTGTAATTTTTAAGGATATGTTGTTCTTAAAGGGCAACTCCGCTTCATTTTTGATATTTAGAAAACTATGCAGCCCTCTTCAGTATCATATAGGAAGACCCCATGTCAAATATTACGATCTAATTCCGTCCATATATTTAATAAACTAGCCAGCAAACTTTCAAATGAGCAAAGTCACCCAAATCTGCCAACTCTAGCGTGCGACGTGAGGCGCAATCGTCAGCGCAGTCAATGCGACGGAGTTGGAGCGGCCAATGTTGAACTACTACGTGGAGAGGCATGACTACGTCATTCTCACGTTTTGTTTGTTTTTACTTCTCAGAGCGAAATTGAACGATGACGTCATGAGTTTCTCCTCCCGGTGTTGGCTCTACGGCGTCCACGTGATCACCGTAACGCGGATGCGCTAGTTTGCGCTGCCCTGCACGCTTATCGCATGTCCGGTTTCTCCGCTCCCCCTCTCCTCTTTCGTGTTCTCCCCTTTGCCCTCTTCCTCGGGCCATCACCGTCCACGCCATGCAAAGCGACCTGCCCGCGTCGCGTGTCCTGTACCTCGCCCCCACGAACGTCACAAGACGACGTGGTTCGAAGTTACGTGGCCATGACTCTGAGGACACGAGACCAATGTTGCAACCGAAGTTTCAGTTTCGGTATCAGCTGATGTTTAAAGTAAGATTACACAAATAATATTCCACATTTCGCGAATCCGAAGACGTAGAGCTGTCTAGTAGTACTTTGTGAAATGGAATCACATGTAAGCCTAAATTTTTCGGAATTGAGCGGAGTTGCCTTTTAAATAAAGTAACGTACCCTTGTTGATGACTGCATAGGTTTCTTTAATTTCATGATTTGTTTTTATTAAATCAGAGAAAGTCATGTTATATTTTAAGTATGAGTGATAAGAGCCCATCTGCCAAATATGCCACCCCAATTTATTTCGAACCAAACATATATGTTTATTTCACCTTTATATTTTCCCTCTCTTATTCAATATTGTCATTGATAAATTGAATCATCTCTTTCAAGATATCAACTTTACCCTTAGATTGAATTAACTTTTGTTTTTCTATATTAGTATTCGATACTATACCGAGTCTATTTCGATAGCTATTGGTGTTTGGACAAGTGAGGTAATGATCTATTGATTGATATAACATGTTACAAAAACATTGACTACGGTTTTTTATTTTAAATCATCTGAAAATAAAGTGGAAATCTTCCATGTCCAGTTAGAAGTTGAGTAAGTAAGTGGAAGGGAAGAAGGATGGTATTTTTAAAAGTGATGGTATCCATTGATATAATTATTTATTTTGTCCATCCATGGACCAACTTACATTCCAAACATCTCTTGCATTCCAAACATCTTTGCTTTTTTATGAGCTCTTTCTTAACGCAATTATTTGATTTTCCCATTGGCATGTATGCCTCCTGGCGACAGGTCGTCCGAAGCAAACTGATCCGCCAATTCATTTCCTAGTATTCCAGTATGTCCCTTTACAAAGTAAAGGTTGGCTTTGCATTTTTAATTTAAATGGTTGATGTCTTGTTTCAATTTAAATATAATGGATCTAAGTTCATTGCATTAGAGAGTGCTTGAAGGGCTGACTGGCTATCTGTAAACACATCATAATCTCGCTGCTCATCTGTCGCCAACAAATACTCAATACCCCTGATGAGTGCGACGACCTCTGCATCGAATATGGTGGCATGTTTGGGCATACAGTATTTTCCTATTTTAATTATGCTACCATTTTGTTTCATATAGTACAAAGGCCGCTCCGACCGAACTGAGGCATACTGACCCATCAGTAAATAAACTTATGGCAATATTTGATGTTCTAAATGTTTCAGGATCATATATACTATATGGTATCGTGATTTTAGTACATGGATGGGTATTCCATATATTTATTGGGTAACTTATTTCAGTTGCTAAAACTGTCCAATCGTAAAATTGAGCAGGAATCTTGTTTTGAAATAGTTTAAACATAAAATCTCGATATTTAATGTAATATTTATTTGTAAAACATTACATGGTACTGGTAAGCTAAGGTTATGAGATGTATGATATGCATTACATATTTTTAATAGTAGAATTCGCTGAACGGAAATCACACGCCTCAACAAATAAGAGTTACCTTCAGGTTTCCACCACACTGGCGCTCCATATACTATGTATCTTTCAGTCGATTGCAAGTATATTTTCCGAAATTGAGTATGGTCTATTCCCCATTTAGTAGCTGAAAATCGTGCAAGGTTTGTAGTATGTTGTAATACTTTTGTCTTAATATTTGCCGCGTGAGGTAGAAAGGAGAGATGTGAATCAAAAGTGATACCTAAAAGTTTAAGTTCTGTTCTCGCCTTTAATTTAAGTTTATTAAATTTAATGATTGGGTGCCGTTTGTGGTATTTTGTACTAGTTGCTATTATCATACAAAAACATTTGTCATAATTAAATATGAGTTTTCTTTCTTGTCGCCCAATCATGCATTAAATTAAGTGTAGTTTCTGCACGTCTCTCAATATCCCTCCGGGATATGCCTTCAACTACCAGAATCACATCATCCGCAAATGCTTGAATGTGTGCATATGTAGAGAAGTTTATATTTAGAAGTTCATTAATTAAAATATTTCATAACAGTGGACTGAAGGGGGATCCCTGAGTACACTTTAATGTAATTTCTTTTTAATTTCTTGGTTATCTTGTGTCATATAGGTTATGTATCTGTCTTTAAAGAAGGAAAAGAGAAGGTTATATGAGTTATGTGGACGTTGATGCATTTTCAGAAAATGCAAAACAAAAGGGCAGCAAAGTGTACCAGAAGCACCTGAAACGTCTAAGGATATTACGAGCGAAACCTTAGCATTTTGTGTTGCAGTTTGGAGATCTATTTATATATTTATTCATAATACCTTGAAGGTCCGATTGTGGGTTATATAATGCTAATGCTAAATCATGCTAATGTTGATAATTTATTACGTGTAAATCCAAATTGATTTGCAGAAATCAATTTGGATTTTGTTAGGAAATAATATAATCTTGTGTAAAGAAGTCTTTCCAAAACTTTCCCTAAAAGCGAGTGGAGACATATGGGCCTATAAGAACTGGTGTCGTTAGTTGGATGGTTTGATTTATTTAGCAGTTTAACTTGACCTATTTTTCATATTTTAGGGAAATACCCTACTTGGAGGCATGAGTTGAACATTACATATATAAATGGATAGTGATATGTCCAGAGTTGCTTAATAATTGGTACTGTTAGTTCATCTATACCCGGAGCTGTTTTTATGCGCAACGTTGTTTTAATTGTTTCTATTTCTTGATATAAAAATTGTGGATCAGGGAGCCTAGATTTGGATTTATTATGTCCTATGTCTTAAGTTAGGTAATAATGGCGAATCTGTTAATATATCATCTGTTTGATATAATGTGTCTAAAATATATTTTACAGATTCCATATCGGAGCTAGTTAGTGATTTATCTATTTTACATATTAGAGGAAATATTATGGGTGTTTTAATTTTATTAAAAGCTATTTTATACAAAATACCGAAAAAGTGATGTTTTTGTCGCTTGAAAACAAAAATTGTGCAAAGAATTTAATTTTTCAGTTATAATCATTTCTTTATACTCTTTTCTAATATCTAGATATGGTCTTTTGTATATTGGTCTCACCTCCGAATTGTAACATTTTTGGTATCTTCTGCGATATGCATTAACTCTTAATCTAGTATTGTGTAATTCCTCAGACCACAACGGAGTTGCAAGACCATATATTTTAACATTTCTTTCGCACTCTTTAACCCATCTGAGGAATCGACAATAAAAGTAATTTAAGGTACTTTTTATTTCCTCAGCTGTATGATGCAGAAATTAAAGGTTACTTAACCTTACACCTTTCTTAATGATATCAAAAAGTTTAGAAATACAATGTTTTGTTTTTCTAATTTTATATGGAGTTATATAAAAAAATTCGAAGGAAATATATTAATGATCACTCATTCTTTCTTTATCCTGGATCTCACCGTGTGTGACCTTCGGGACCAGCTGCCCAGATGCCACCGAAAGGTCGATCCACAACTCCTACCTTTTGCAGTTTGAAAGGTTGCTTCTGAGTCATTTTTGTTAAGAACGAATAAGTTACGCATTAAAAAGAATTCACTTAATTGCTCACCTCTGTCGGCATTAATGTTACCAACCCATGTTACATTTTTAGGATTAAAATCGCCTGCTATGATTAAGTATTTACCTTGTTGACTTCTCAGAATACCATCCAACTCTATCAGTATTCTATCAAATTCTGAAAATGGGGGTATACACACACTGATAATTATAAGGATCACATTATGGTACGAGCATTGTATTGCAACTATATTTTGTTTAACTAGCAAAGAAAAAATTGTTCAGTTTTTTTCCAGATGACAATTGCACATCTCGGAGCGGTTGAGGCTATTGCTGTGTATTTGATTGGCATACATGTAAGTTTATCTCCCAATACATATGGCTCTTGAATGCATACAAAACTTAGGTCTATATCATCACACCCCTGCTCAAGTTGGTTAGAGGCAGCCTTTGATTTTCCTAGGGTAATTTGTAGTGCTTCTAGTCTCTGCGTCATAATGTCCCATCACCACCACCGATGGGCGCCCGTCACAGCCCATGATTCTAAAAACCAGTGCAAAAGTTCTAACAAAAACTACAAGCATATTTACATTTATGTACACTGTATATGCACACATCAGGAGGAAAGGCTATCTATTTGGGGTCAGTCGGTCTTACCCTTGAGGCGTGCTACAAGTAGCGCCAGCGTGCCACAATCCGCATGGCCGAGTGCGTGATGCGCATCGGCCCCGCGGGCTACGCACACCCGGCACCTCATCGCCCCTCCCTCCCTGATGTTGCACTGTGTAGAGGGATGAGTCCCCGCACAGAGGGGGCAAAACTCACTCTCGGACCCACAGTATATGCATCTGTGTGGTTATACTGCGAGCATTTCTGGCATCTAGGAATGTAGAAATTCTCAGGAATTGGGCACGAGGTCCAACCCCAGTTCAGTTTATCTTTGCCTTCTAGTTTTTTGTAACCCTCACTCGTGACATCAAAGATCTGTGTGCAGTTACCAGATTTCTCTTTGAATGTTGCTTTCAAGTGAAACTCATTGGCCTCCATTTGAACATCCGGGTTCGGGGCCCGAAGCGTCGTCAAAAACTCTGCAAGTAGAATGTCGGGATCTACTCCCGACACCCTAAACTGCGGTTTGCGCTTTGTCGGTTTGCGAAGCACGAAGGTATCCTTCGTGTTCGCGTGTTCGTTTATTGCGTCGGTGAGACGCTGGAGAGTTGTAAGAGATGGCGACTGTACGCAGACCCCATTGCGAATCGCCTTCATGACGACGTCCTGAAGGCCCACCCTTTGAGGCTCAAAATACTTTTTGAGCATCACTTGGATGTTATTCGAGGAAGTAGGGGTAGGCTGTCTCATGTAGATGAGGAGCGCGTGTCCCGAGCGACCGGCTGCCACCACCGCCGCACCTTCCCCTGCCCGATCAGTCACAATGGCCGCATGTGCGACATGGGGAGCCCGGCGGCGCGCCACAGGCGCCGCTCGTGCCGTCTCCGCAAAGGTGGGGACCCTCTCCCTCTCCTCCAATCTCGCTTTCAACGTAGCGTTCTCGATCTAGTGCCTACTGGCAATGTTAGCAATCTTCGTAAGATATTGAATAATCTTAGCTCCAGTGTCCTTGCTGATTTTCATTTTGTCATCATTGACTATACATAGGTTGCACTGACGTAATTTGGTCCTCCTTTCTGGTGGCCGAACTTCCTCGAGCGTAGCCTTTACAGTGCATATTCTGCGAGCAGTACACGAGCGTCGCGAGCGAGCGGAAACGAGTGAGCACAGCTTCATTACACTTCGTTTCAATTTATCTGCGAGCGAAGCCAAAGTTAGAAGCGCGAGACCAGCGCTTTGTGCGTTTCTTCCCAGCTTGTGCGCTCGAGCAAAGCCTGAACGCACGGAGCTTCCGTGCTCGAGCTTCCAGCTTTACCTTCGCTCGCACATAAGGTGAGACGAAGTATAACGGCAGGTTTTGGCCACCAGAAAGGAGGAAGGATATGACGTCACGTGCAACCCATGTATACTTCATTTCAGCTTGGGTCCAGACGCAGCCGATGCTACAAGCACGAGCGTGTGGCCCTGAACAGTGCCTGTACTGCACGAGCGCGCGTGCTTGGCAGGGACGCTGGAAGCCCGGAGCTCGCGCTGAAACGAAGTATAATGCTGTGAGTTTTGATTGAATTCCTCGCACATTGTAACAAAATGACAACTCACTGATGTGCGTCAATGTCCCGGCCATTCCTTCTCCCACTTCCGGAGGTTCCGTCATATTGGATCACGATCACCACACTCGCGGGTGTGTGAACCGTTTAGTTGTTTAATCAACCGGCGTGTTTTTTTAGCTTGAGCTAGAGGTGGAGAAGTATAGGGGGTATTCACTGGTGGCCATATCCGTGTGCGTGGTTGTTGAGCGCGTGCTGACGGCCAGCTTCCACAGTTCTTTTGCAACGCGCATTCCGCACCATCAAGATTGCCGGTCTTAGCAGGCTATTAATGTAAGCTCGTTCTGAGCATGCGCCTTTAACATCACCCTCAGATATGGCGTCCAGTGAATGCCCTTTATACGCAGATCTCTTTACATTAGAAAAACAAGCTGCAACCTTGCTGGTGTGCCAACAAAGCCCTAACACACTGACGACCTTATTTTTGTTTTATTCTCATCAGTTAAATTCTTCCGGCTCTTGCTCGTTCTCTTCGAAGCTAAGAACTACACCGTCAATGGTGTGCAATTTTGACGTTCGAATTTTCAAAAATCGCTAATTTACAAAATACAACCTTGAGTCTGCATGCATATAGGTCTGACGGACCCTCGCTCCTGGAATGGGCGGTGGGGGCTCCACTGGATATAGTCGGATCGGGTTGGTGGCTCTGGTAGAAATGATTTTCGTAGAAGCCATACCTCCGGCGGAAGCAGGGACAGGTCTCCGGCGCGATCTCTTGGTGCGTCTATGGATGTTCGAGCTCACCGTGCTGACGTTCAAATAGCTCGCGTTCAGAGTTCTGCGACGGGGACTGTTGAGACTGCTGGCCAGTGGGGCGAGACCGACCTTGCCATCGACGATTGGAAGCAGGGCAGCTCCCAAGGTTGAGGCGAAGGAGGCAGAAATGGCATCCTCTGTCTATTGAACGAGGGCGGCTCCATCATCGGCGGCCAAGTGCGTTGGCGCGTTCGACGACGAAGCATCCTTCTCCTTGGCTTTTTCTCTTGTCATGCTGAGATGCGTGGCAGTGCCGGCGGCTGCCACTCGGTTCGAAAAAGGGTCTCGGCACGTAAGGGAAACGAAAAAGCTCGGAAACCCTTCGCACGTTTCCTCGTTCCTTTATATATATCATACGAAACGCCATGGTCACACCCACGACCGGCTTTATAGGGGCGACCTGCTCACTCCGCGTGTCCCTATGGGAGCGCGCGGGCCAAGAAATATCACGTGAACGGCTTGGAGGGACCGAGTGTTCCGCTTGGCGCCGCCCTAGCTCAACACCTAAAGCGCGGCGGCCGCTATGGAAGGCAATGGGAGCGTGTTGAAATAACGTTGGTTTCGGATGATTTCTGTCGCATTTAATAGGCATGCGCTAATGCTAGCACATAGTGTGTATAGAATATAGTAAAATGAGTCACTATATCATAGTTTGCTCGAGCAGAATAGTTAGTATTGTGAGCTAAGCATCTATAGGGTGTGCGAGTGTACAGGATGGTGCATCCAGTCCGCCTGCTGGAGCCCACTCCCGTGATCGGAATCAAATATCGAGTTAGATGCTCCACAGGTGGGCCGTGACGCTCTTGGTGAATGGTCGAAGTGAGACACTGTCGATTGGTGGTGAACTGTTGACTGGCGGGGGGGGGGGGGGACCTCCGAAGTTGCATTGCACGGGGTGCGAAGGAGTTCTAGTGACGAAGCGCCCGGGTTAAAAGGGGCTACAGTCCATCAGTGCGAGTACGCCGCAGGGAGGAGGAAAAAGGAAGCGAGGAGTCCAGTAGCAGAAAAGTGGCTAGGAGCCGCGTTGTCGCTACTTAATATGGAAGCGGGTCCCTGCCGACTGAACGGAGGTGGTGCAGTGCTCGATAGGATGGTGTTCGGGGGCCAAGTTGGCGCCATAATAAGGTAGGAAGCGCGACTTTGCACCGACTCGAGGGAGGCAATAAGTTGCCTGGTTGCCGAATCCCGTACCGAGCAGCAAAACTCCAGGATGGGCAACACCAGTGCTGTGAACAGCAATCTGGGTACATCGCGACTGGCTCTTCTTGTGGACCGAATGACGAAGCCAAGGAGTCACCTTTCCCCGGAGACGACGTTTTGGACGTAGCGATGGAAATCGAAATGCTGGTCGAGGAGGACACCTAGGAGGTGGATATGCGTTGTTTTTGGGATCTCCACTCGGTTCACGAAACGTGTTGGAGGGGTCGAAGGTTGGCGCGAGGCAGTGATGTGCATGGTAGCGCATTTGGTTTAAGTTTAGGGGAAGTTTGTTATCTCTTGACCAAAGAAGAATGCGATCCAAATCAGCTTGTAGCTCTTTACCGAACGTACAATCGCAATAACGACGAGAAAAGTCCTTAAAATACAGCCAATTATCGTCAAAACGTCGCCGGTCGGGGAGCGGACACACATAGATACACACGCGAAAGCGTCTGCTAGTGTGTTAAGCTACAGCGCCAGTAAACGCGGTGGCGGTTCGGCGAACTATACTTCGTTTCACCTTATGTTGTACCGCAGCGAAGGCTAGAAGCGCGAGCTCATAGCGTTGGCAGCTGCTCTTAAGTCACGAGAGCTCGTGCCGCCGAGATGTGCCCCAGAGCAAGGAGCTTGCGCTTGTAGCCTTTCCTGCGGTACATCATAAGGTGAAACAGAGTATAGAGAAAATACTAAATAAGCAAAAGCAAATGCGGCGCGCTCGAGCTGCCTTGGGTGACCTGGTCGTGGTCACACCTATGACATTTTTTCTTTCTTTGGTTCAAAATCGTCACTCGCGACACGTTTCAGACTATACTCCGTTTCACCTTGTTGTACCGCAGCGAAGGCTAGAAGCGCGAGCTCATAGCGTTGGCAGCTGCCCTTAATGCACGAGAGCTTGTACTGCCGATATCTGCCCCAGAGCAAGGACCTCGCGCTTGTAGGCTTTTCTGCGGTACATCATAAGGTGAAACTAGTGCCACTAAATAAGCTACGCTTTAGGTAACGACACTTAGCCATATTGTGGCTTAAAATCATGGTTGCCAGTTATCTGAAGCTTTATCTGAAATCACAGGAAACGCTTTTCCGTCCTTCACAAATGTTTAAACAGTCCGCGACGGAGCAAAGCAATATTACATGAGCTTCCTAACACCGAATCAAATGCTGAGGAAGTCGCACTTTTGAATCATGGCGATCGGCAGTTGCGTCTGCTCTGCACAAGCCCCAATATGGCGGCGCCCACAACAATGTCGGGGAACGGAGTGCCGATACTCTAAGCGCAGCTCATTTAGTGGCTCTAGGTGAAACAGAGTATAAATGAATACCATATTTTCTTTCCTTTTCCTTTCCTTTTCTTCTTTGTGTGCTATCAATACCCGGCCGATTGAGTCAAGGCAATCCCCTTCCCAAAGACGGTGCCATGCCGACAGTTCTCGCGTTCATTTGGGCTTAGGAATGACCAGAATCAAAAGACTATCTAAAAAATGCGGCGAGGTCATTGCTTATGCTTTGCGATTTAAGTGAGGTAAGGCGAAGCGAAAGCGTCCTGCACCATTCATTGCTGACTAACGCGCCCGATATTGCAGCTACAACGACATATTAGTTCCAAAGCGAGATGGCGCTCACTCACCGGGGCATCGCCATGTTTCCCCGGATCCCTACCGAGCCAGTCACGTGATTTTAAAATCTCTCTCCTAGGTACGGCGGCTAACTTTAGCCGCGGTTAGCCGTGCGAACGGGACCAGGACATACTAGAGAAAAGTAAACTTTTATTTTTCGGTTAATATCGGTTAAAACCGGTTACGGAAAATAATTTACGGCTATGGTTACGGTTTACGGTTTTTATAAATTTCAAATAACGGTTTCGTTCCGGTTACGGTTACTAAAACAATTTAGTTCCTAAATGGTTTTTGGTTTCAGGTGCGGTTACGGTTCGAGTCCCTGGTCTTTTGTACCTGTAGCGAAAAGCAGTGGTACTGCAGTGTTACAACGATTTCGAGCACGGTGCACCTAAAAGTAGAATCCTTAGGGAGGCCTCTTATGAGCAGCTAGTGTACGAGCACACTTCCTTAAATATAAAGCACGTGCAGCATTTGACGGCATTCCGAAAAATAAAAAGAACACTACATTGGGACGAATCTTTTTTTTTTGTTTGGGTTTTGCTATCGGAGCACATCTTTTGCACAAGTGGTTTAGCTATCCGCGGCCAAAGCGCGCGCAACTACCACCTCCTTTTTCCTCGTAAAGACTCTGTACGAGGCTTCTTGGGTTCACCTGCATCCTGTAAAAACGTGCGTGGCTGCGCACGTTGGTGGCGCACTTTGGTCACGTGGAACGCAGGACCGCTGGTGCGGAAAAACGGGAGAGCGCTAGTGATGCAAAACTATCGATAGTACTATTGATGGTATCGATAGTCGCCAGAAATCCGACTATCGATAGTCCTATCGACAGTCGACTATCGAAAAACTATCGATAGTACTATCGATCATCGACTATCGAAAAGCTATCGATAGAACTATCGATAGTGCTATCGATAATCGACTATCGAAAAACTATCGATAGAACTATCGATAGTCGACTGTCGAAAAGCTATGGATAGTACTATCGATAGTCCACTATCGGAAAACTATCGTTAATCGACTATCGGAAAACTATCGATAGTCGACTATCGTAAACCTATTGATGCTACTGCCGACGATTTACTATCGATAGTTTTGCGGACACTAGTAGCTTGCAGTCGCTCCCTCTTCTCTTTCTTCTCGCTTTATTTTTTTCAAATGGTTGCCCCACCTAGCCTAAGCACTTACCATCCCAACTTTGGTTCAGCTTTCAGTGATGACGAAGACGGGAGTTTGGGCGAGGAGAGAAGAAAGGGAGGCGAGCGGCGACTCCAGATGGTAGGGCGAGGGTAAGACGGTCCGGGGAGGAGGAAGCAGACAGAACGCTGGAGAGGGGGAAACCTCCTTCTCTCTTCAGCGTTCCGTCTGCTTCCTCCTCCCGGCCCGTCTTACCCTCGCCCTATATTGGGACTGTGGCTGGCGATGACCTGCAGAGCGCCGCTTCCACGGTCGCGTCTTTTGAGCAGAAATTTTTAGATGGGGCATGCATGGGCGGTAATCGCCGCTCTGCAAGGGTTGTGATGGTGTCGTGAACGCCGAGCTCTTGTTGGGCTGATTGAAAATAAGAAATAGTGCGTTAAGTCTTGAAAACTGCATTTCGCGATTCTGCAATCCTGCACCCTTTCAATCAAAGCCAGTCAGAGCCCGGCGTCGACTTGATGGCCCCGAAACTCCTGCACGTGGAAGCAGGCGACTTTCTCTCGCGGATATTAGCACGTACGGACGCCAAAACCGACGCTGACGGGCAGCGTGTCCTCGGTAAACGGTGGCGAAATAGCAGACGATGCCGTAGGCTGCCGCGCGTCTGCTCGCACAACTAGGCAGGCGTAGTATCACAGACACCAGAGTAGACGTGTCTTGGATGTCGGTAAAGGGAGACGCCAGGCAAGTTGGCGTGCCCGGCCGATAAGCCCAGAACCGGTCCAGTAATAATGGGTGGGGCAAGCGATTTGCGGGTGGCGCTTAGAGCGGACCGCGACCTCACCCTAAAATGCGACGCAAAACATTACGAAAAAAGAAAGAGAAGGTGCGTTGCCGTCACAATCGGTTCTTTCAGCCCAAACGTAAAGCGAACCAATGCGAGATACTCTCGAATTCACCCTTTTCAATCAAAGGAAACAAAGTTCAATTCGTAGACGTCAGAAGACTTTATAGCCTAATGAAGTTGAGTGCAACGTAAGGGGGGTAGGTCATATACTTAGTAAGTAGCGAACGCGCTAGCACAGTAACGATGACGTCGAGTTTAGCTTCTTCTAAAGTTCCGTTGCCATAAAAACGCAAACTGTAGCTAGATTATGAAGTTAACTAATATTATAAAGAAGTAGAGTAAAGTGCTAAAGATGAATGCGACCAAAGTAGACATAAAGTATATTTGTAAAACATTATAGTCTGTACACTTTGCTTCTACGATGCAGGTCACTGCGGAGCAGACACCGCAGCAGTGTCGAGTGGGTCTCCTTTTTTTCCAACAGTTTG
>JAZHYW010044587.1:0-28687 GCA_037355805.1 Ixodes ricinus | reverse complement strand
ACTAAAGTACACACTTTCGGGTGCGAAAAGAAGCTAGCTTCTTTAAACTATGAAGACAAAAATATGCGGCAGAAGATTGGCCACGTTCAACTCACCATTCTCCCAAAAGAGCACAGCTACACAGACCAGAATCTTGAAGAACTCTGCGGTGACGACAGCGCTGCTGGACAGATACCGTGGGCCTTCGACAGTTTGCGTGCGGGAGAACCGCAGGACGAGCACCATTGTGGTGGTCTGAACCACGATGAACAGCAGCGAGGCGTACTTGAGGATTATTGACATCTGCGTGGAGAGACGCGCCTGTTGCTGAGGTGCGGGGGACACCTCGGCTCTCTGGCCACACAGACGGTGCCTCAAAAGAAGTTTAGACTTTAAAATGGCTCGTGAATAAAGAAAGATTGAGCAAAAGCCGTCCCGATTTTCTTGAAACATAATTGATGAGTTGCAATACTATAATCTGTTGCAAGTTGAGAATAGCGGGACAAGCTCTCGCTCCCACAGGGCTCTCAACTCTTTCCAATTTAGTGCAGCGAACGATAGAGAGAAGGAAACCATGAATCATAAAAACTAGACAGCTTTGAGGGAGGGGCTTCTCTTCACTTTCTTAAGCAATAGGCTATAACGTAACTAATTATTGAAACTTGATTGGATATGTGAAAGAGTCCTGAAACGGAAGGCCCAGACATGAGAGTTGAAAGTGATAAGGGCAAACCGACAACCTCTTTGTGATGTCTGCAAACACTGTGATCATACAACAAATTAATTTTTGGTGCTGCTGGATCACGACACGGTCTGGGCTTGTGGAATGCCACCATGACCAAAAACACAAGCATGTGCGTGAAAAAAATGTATATCAACGTGCTAGTCCAGCAGTTGCCCTTCACGAGTCCTTCTAACGTGTAAACTTTTTTCAGGCACCAGGTTAAGCGACAACAAACTCTTACTGTGTTCACCGGTTAATTTGTTTGCACGAGTTCCTTGTGTATGAAGAAGGCACCTTCAGTTTACAAGTGCGGTGATTTGTTATCCAGCTGTTTGCGTGAAACCCCTGTGAATTAAGCAATATAGAAAACAGAACATATGTTAAAGGAAAATATGGAAAACGTTTCAGTACCCTTTCGTTGACGCTGCCGCCAGGCTCGGGATCCGTGGAACGTATCGAAGTCATAGTCATAGCAGGCGCGAACACTTACAGCATTAGGAGTCGGACAGCGATATCCACGCACTCCTTAAAACATTCAACAAGTCGCGAGTTTGTGGAAAACGCATCATTCATACGCCAGTCCCGCGCGCGAACACAGGGGCAGAACTCTGACGATGTTGCGCTTGTGTTACTCTCGCCTACAGTCGCGCAAACTAGACCCTTTCCTACAGTTTAACATTCCAGATAATTAAGCCCCAATTACGGATAACCTACACACATCGCACAAATCAAACTGAGGAGTTAGTCAAACGAAATCTTCACGCAGTACCAGCTTTACACACCACAACCGGTACAAACAACTCGCTCGGAGCCTACGGAGGGCGTTCAAGTTTCTCAAATCAAACTAAACTCCAGATTAAAAACAAAAAAAGGTACTTCTCGATACTGGTAACGTGTCACTCGCAACGCCGCTACCTGTACTGCCTGTACCGCAAAAAAACTTACGCGGACGCCAATGGATCTTTTCAACCACGGAGCGGCACAGTCGAGAGTGATACCTTGCTTGATCTTTGGCTGTTGCTTCATGTTGACAGCGATCGCTGCCGCCTCTCCAGCGAGAAATACACGATCCTAGTCCGGAAGATGGACTTCATGCTTCGTTCAGGAGCACATAGGTCAGGCGATCGATGGAACGTAGCAGTCGCACCGAGTACCGATCGCGAAGCTGATGAAAATCACGTGAAAAAGGAACGAAAGTAAGCTTGGAAAGGTCAGAATGGGTCAGAAATTAAAAGTCGGACGCGATTGGGGCGTCACACGTCGGACGTCTGAAACATCGTTTCTTGGTGTTGAAAACGAAACCGAAACTATGGCAGTCTGGAGGCCTGCTTCTTCTACGCCTTTCACTGCCTCCCAACAAAAATTGCAAAAAAAAAAAAAAAAAAAGTCTTTAATGGAACGACATATATATAAAAAAAATTAATAATACAGTAACAAAAACAAACAAAAAACGTCGAGGTTCTGTAGTACGGAAACATCTTACAACAACCCACGGCATCTGCGAAGCTGGGACCACGGTGTTTTTCTCTTTTCATATATTTCTCTCCCGTGTATCAGCATATTGTTTCGACATTACTGTTTTTTTTTGTGCATCAAACAGCATTCCCAAAGATGTTGCCTGAAGGATCGAAGATCGGGGGAAGAAAAAGGCCGGCAGATCCCAGCAGATTTCGCTTGTCGGGAACTACTCTGAAGAAGACTGGTAGCACGCTGGCAGTGTTGTCGCAGCGAAGGCCGGTTTGCACGTTTGCATCATCTTCAGCTCAGCAGCGCTCTGAGAAAGTGCCACGCTGTCAAAGCTCGTTGCACGAGCGCGTTGCCTTGCTTGGCATCTCCTTCCCGCGAGAGCGCGTACGAATCAGACGAAAGGCGAAGCCACGTGCTCGTGCAGCGGAGCGGTAGCACTGGGCGCCCTATGGTTTGAAGACCGGTGGCTTCGCTGCGTTTAAGTAGGAGTTAAGCCTTT
Organism: Ixodes ricinus; assembly: GCA_037355805.1. Taxonomy (NCBI): domain Eukaryota; kingdom Metazoa; phylum Arthropoda; class Arachnida; order Ixodida; family Ixodidae; genus Ixodes; species Ixodes ricinus. The sequence continues at coordinate 26,018 of JAZHYW010044587.1, read as the reverse complement.
TCTTTTTTTACGTTTTCCTCGGGTAAGCATCGCTCTTTGCGAATTTTATAGAGAAAATGCACCACCTGTGGCCAACGCTGTACAAAATCGGAACGCGATAGGTTACGCAACCGAATTTCGCGGTCGATTTAAAGAGCCTGGCCGCTCCTTGATATCACCCAGTATATTCTAAAGCAGCGATCTCGTGCCCGCAGCTCCGCTGCCCTGTGAAGGCCCATACACACAGTTGCGTTTCACTGCGCGCGCTGCGTCGAGAAACTGAAACAAGTCACCGGCACGTCTGTGCTTCGTATGAAGCGTGGGGTGAGAACTTAGCACGCGACATACGAAGCAGAGATGTCCTGGTTTCTCGCAGCAACAACGCAGTTAAACGCTCTCAAACGGAACTGAAGGCGCCTTTAGCTTTGTAAGTCCAAACTAAGTCACTTGGAAGCAAATGGCGACGAAGCACTCGCTCGTCCCACTAGAGCGACAAACACCAACAAAGCGACACACGACAACGAGCGACAAACGACACCGAAACGACGCAGGACACGGGGACAAGGAAACTTATTTCCTATACTTCGTTTCAGCTTGGGTCCAGACGCAGCCGATGCTACGAGCGCGAGCGTGTGGCCCTGAACAGTGCTTGCACTGCACGAGCGCGCTTGCTTGGCAGGGACACTGAAAGCCCGGAGCTCGCGCTTGTAGCACTGGCCTGCGTCTGGACCCAAGCTGAAACGAAGTATAGTGGGACTAGAGTTGTCGACAAAACACTTCAAAATACGCAGACAAACAGAGTCTTGCGACGCGGTTTTCGTGTTTCTCTCTTTGGGCAGAAAACGCACCGACTAACACGGGTAAAAGCGGAGACAATTACTTCATTTCTTAATTAAAGCTTCCGCTAGTCTTCATTTGCCATTGGCAACTTTCCGCAGACAGTCGAGACTGTGCATGGTTGTGACAATCGACACCAAACTTTTTTCTGAACTGAATTCCCGAATCGTTCCTTGTTTGGGTTGTTCGAGGCATTCCAGGTGAGCGCCATGGAATTTCACGCCGATTTTTAGGATGTTTATAACTCTGTATCCAAATGATCGAGGACAGGCGTTTTTGGAGGGAACCATTCCGTTTATCACAGAACGCGATGCCAAGTCTCTCACCTGCCGGAATAGCTTGCCGGAAAGCCGTGTCCTACTTCGTGGTGAGCGGTCTTACTTTGTTTGGTCAGCCCTCGAACGTCGGTGGATCTATCCCGATGAGGGGCGTAGAGCTCGCGGCGTCTTGAAGCACCACCTGGCGCACCAGGTTTTCGCGAGCAGAACCAGCCACAGCAAATTCCCTTTCGCAACACACGACCACTACGAGCAATCGAGTCACGGGAACTGCGGGAACGATCAGTGGCCTCGAAAGCCTTCTCTGAAGGTCGAGTGAGGGCAGAGCGAGCCACGGGAGGAAGGGTAGAAGATGTGGGAAAAGAGGCAACAGAGGGTACAAGCGGGCGACAAGGATAAGTCCGTCTACGAGATGTTCGATCGGTACACTCTAAAAATGGTCACGCAGAGCAAGCGTGACGCAAAGCGATTTTTTGCACGCTTGTTCTAAGCGTGGTGTTTTTCAACGCTTAGAAATCACGCTCCCTAAGCGTGAACTGGCGAGGTACGCCGACATCCACTGTTCCTTCGCGCGCTGTGCTCCATAAGAACGTGCATGACTTTCGAACGTGGTGCTCTGTCGGTACTTTGAGCTCCGCCAGACGGGAGAAAAGACGTCGTATTTATCGGTCGCCCAAGACCTGGTGTTTCCGAACTCCGTCTGCGACATCATCATCGTCGTCGTCGTCATGAACGTTGCCGTAAAAGTCGCCCCTGGACTTGAGGGAAATGTCTGGCGTGTAGTAATCGCTTCCCGGATCCTGGCGGCGCATCGTGTCCTGCACCGGTTTCTTCGTTCCTTAGGCGGTGGTGATGATGATGATACAGAGCCATGATTATGCACATGTGCTTGCACGTGCAACGTGTGCGCACATGTAACCAAATGCCTCACTATACTCCATTCAGCCAATGCCACAAGCACGAGAGCTTGAGGTCGCTGCTTTTAAAGCCCGGTTCAGACACTTGCGTTTGAGTGCGTTTGACTGCGTTGCGGCGTGAACCTAAAGCGAGTCACCGGCACATCTGCGCTTCGTATGAAGCGTGGAATCCAATTCAAGGAATCTTCTTGGCACGCGATATAAGCAGCAGGGATGTCCTGGTGTCTCGATGCGGCAACGCAGTCAAACGCAACTCGCGTGACACTCCCCGAGAATACATCGCGCAAAAAGACGACAACGAAGAACCACGAAATCACGCGTGATAGCGGCAGCGGTAGTCTTCGCATCCGCGACCCCGTCAACCGCACCGCATTCCGAGGCGCCGCCTGGTGCACACGTGCTGTGGTGAGAGGAGGGGGTGGGGGAAGAGGGCGTCCCCAAGTAAACCACTCCACTGTGGTCCCCTAGTAAAATATTTGATGTAACTTTTTCAGGCTTGCGACGACCATGAGTACAGACCTTCCCTAACATTTTTGCAAAACTCCTTGACAAAACTTACGCTTCGCGTCTCTGCTGGTCCCACTGTAACTACACGGATTTTCTGTCCGGACACCACAACTTGAAGTTACGTGTCGCTGATGTCCCACTGTAACTACCAACACCCCCGACAAACGCCGACAAACGATCGACGACGGACAAGTTGCTTGTTTGTCGTTGAACTTGGAAGTGCCTGTAAGCAGTCCTACACTCTAAAAACTCACGCTGAACCTCACGCTAACAGCGAGTTTCAAGCGTGGAACCGCCGTCAATACGACGGGAATGACGTTTTAAGCACCACGTGATCGAGAATAAGCGTTTGTTTTCTTTGTTTCTTTGTCCAAGCGTTAGAGCAGTCCGAGGAATCCCGCTCGCCCTTTTTTTCGGACGGGATCAAGAACGTTAGCGTGACGACCGCAAAACACACGCTTAGATTTTCGGAGGAACGCGCGCGCCTCTATTCATCGTCACGCTAATATATATCCGAATGGATTGACCCTCCCGAAGATGCACTTGCGCTTGCTTTTTGTTTATTTTTTTGTTGATGTGAGCTTTTCTTTTCTGGAAGACCTTTTCTTTAACGGCGCCGCCATCTTGAGAATTGCGGCGCCGACGACGCCGTCTAGCGGCTTAGAAAAAGAAATACCGGCTAGTTCTGGCAGCACAGCTATCTGGGTAGGCAACGGTGTGGGTATGGGGGGAACTTGGCTAGACTTGGCTATGGTGGGCTGCAATAACTTGGTTGGAGCTTGTCCGGTTGAATCCAGCTGGCTACTCACAGGCCATCACCTTGCCTCCTCGAGAGAACGAGGACGAAGACGGTGGGGTGTTTTGATTGAGTTTCCACAGCGAAGTATATATGAGCAGTTTAATGTAGTCTATGCAGGTAAGCTCTCGGTATTTGATAGCTCCATCTTGGGTGGTGGCATGTAGACTTTCTCATACCTTTTTCATACCATGGGGCTTGCAGTGATAACCTAATTGGACCACCTGGGCCGGGAATTAAAATCGGTCCTCTTGTCGTAGACGAAGTGGTCGTGAGCTTAAACGTGACGTTGAGTCTGCAACGAATCTCTCGCGATTCAAGCTCGCAATCGACTGACTTTGTAAATAAAGATTCTTGAGGAAAATGCGAAGCTCGATAACATTGCAGCCACACTCGCGCTGCAGCTTGTTGTGCTCATGGCACAGTTTCTGCTATTGTTCCTATGCTTTTTAAAATTATTTATCCATCCGACGACCACGCAGTGGTAGCCAGACAAACGTAGATTTTCGGAAATTGCAGCACGGTAAAAAGGAGCACTTGGAACTAACTCATGCACGACGTCCGTTTTTAAGCCTTTTCGCCCATACCCTTGGCGGTTGCGTACCCTGTGTCAGCGGGCAATCCAAAAATGCACCAGGTCGAGGGTACGTCAGTTACTGGCTGGTTTGAGGTTATGCGAAAAAGGTCTTATGCGACCTCTTTTTTGGCGGGAAAAGCGAGAAAGCCGTTACGCTGTTTCCGTGGCTCGCTGGCTCGCTCAGTCAGTTCCCGACACGCTTTGTTTGTGGTTGGACCAGCTTGACTTTGAATGCGACTGACGAGGCTTAGCGGGAGACTGCGTGTGATTTCGGGCACAGTTTGCCACTACAGCATTAGACGTGCGTGGAGTGCCGCGGAGTCGCTGCAAACACAACGAGTGCGAAAGCCATGAATTTCTGCGCGAGACGGAGCTGAATGCCAGCCAAGAGAGGGCTTTCATGTTTGGCAGTTGTCTCTTACTGCGGCCATTCACCAGCTATCCATGGACAACTACAATATTTGGGTAAGAACCCTGCTTTCATTTGGCTTATTTGTACAAAAAAAGTTCCTTTTTATAATAAAGAGTATAGCCCCCAAGCTGAAATGTGTTTGCTTTTTGCTTTTTACTTCGTGTTGGACTGTTCGTTTTGGTAACTGAAGCCTAACGAGATCTCTCTTTGGGTTTTTAGACAGCAAGGTTAAATTTCCTCAAATCTTCACACAAATTCTACATTTATGAACAGCGCGCAGCTAATTGGCGCAATGTACCACACGTAACATGCATTATCTACGACTACAGGGGCAAAGTAGAAATCCTTGACGCCACAAACAGCCAAGAACGTTTGCGGTTCACTTAATAAGAATAAAGCTAACGCTAAAGCTGTAGACAACGCCATTGAACGCGCTGTGTTGTCCGAGAGTTCGTACTATGGCGACACGTCACTAGAAGCCCTCAGCGTTCTGCGGAAAGAAGACGCCTCCAATGGCAGGCAGGCTGCGTCTGGAAGACGAAGGCGCAGCAGTGACGCCGGTAAAAATCCGGTGGAGTCTGAGACCTTTGCAGCATCAAGCGCAATCCAGACAGGCGCCAACAAGGTTCACGAGCGGAGCGCCTCCCAGAAGTTAGACTACCCGAGATTCGACGACCAGTCGTGTAAGAAAGACGCCTTGGAAATGGAAGGCTTGATGCCTGGTGACGTCGACATGGACACGCTCGAGAAAGTGGCTGGGCCTCGGTACAGAGGGCCGAACATACCTCAGCAGACGGAAGGCGACATAGTCCAGGCTCATCGTGACGATAGAATGCTCGGCGTTGTAGCTCCGCCGTCCACTAGGGATTGGACGCCGAAAGGAGGATGGTATCCACGTGCTCAAGGCCCTGGAGAGACTGAACCAGCAGTTGTTGGATGACAAGCCGAGGACCTCGAGCTTGTCGAGTGAGCAGGTTGTTGTGGAGCAGCGTGCTTCTGAGCAGCGGAGTTCTAGGCCAAACGGAAAACGAGTTCCGGTGTCCCAGGAGCCGTTAATAGTGCCTGCTAGCGCCGTGACTGCGAAAGCGATAAAGCCGATGCGCCGAACGCTTTCAGACCAAGACGTGACTCCGACTCAAGGAATGGTGACGGGCTTGAAGTACCCGTGCGGGCGGACCAGTTACGAAGAAAGTAAGCCGAGAGAACGTAGAAGAAATGGACACGGTCGTCGACCAGACACGGACAATTCTACCGTTGAAGTCCATGAAGGATTTGTAGTAACAGACGACGAGATAAAGCTCCTGCTTGCGGAAAGTAACGACAAACATAAGGGGAAGATCTCGGATCCGAAGGTACCTCCCAGGCAGAGTACAACGATATCCAGTAAGCTTCACCGTCATGGCGCCGGACGAGGACATCACGAGTTCGAACACGATTCGTGCCAAGACGAATACAGAAATGACTCGCAGTTTCGCGCGAGGAACCGCGAATATGACGTACAGCCCGAGATACAATCTGACGCCACGCCGAGATCTGAAGGCAGGCAGTTCAACATGGAACGGTTCTGTCCCGAGAGATTCGAGACACGGCCGACTTAAATCCGAAGTTAAGGCTCCAAACCGGTCGCGCCATTGTCACCATTTACGAGAGCCAGTTACGTGCGTCGAACGAAGAAGTGGACAGAGCGCTGATAGCCGTCGGGAACGAAATTTGAAAGAGGTTATTGATGACAATGATGATGACGATGATGGTAGGAGTCATCAGGTCTCAAGAAAGAAAAGGCTGGAGTTTCCTCCAGAAGACCACAGCGAGCACTTGAAAGGAGGTCGTCTACTGAGGGAGGCCACCAAGACGACGCGCATTCTTCAATCGGCCGAGGAACTGGACTTTTCCTTGGACTCCGATGAGGACGACGACGAGAGCACGATGAATGGAGACGCGGGTAACTGGTCGTTTGTCTCTAGCCGGAGCTCCAAGGATGGCGTTTTCGGGAGGGGCCAAATTCGCATCGAGAAGGTAAGCGCAGTACCACGGTGACGGGTCAGAGATCATTGCAAATTCAATCTTTCTCTCAGTCCGTTTAGTGCTTATTGATTAGAACGAAACGGTGTATTCTGATTGATCAGAACAATACACAATTAGGTCTCAAAATGCCTTCTTATCGCCACAAAGGGACAAAACACTGCGTGTCAAATTTTTCCATCACTCTTCCAATCTCCTCTTTGTTATTAAAATTCACTTATCATAATCTATTCTTCTATTCTCGTCTGCAAACCCCAGCGCTCTGGCTAAATCCGTCACTCCCTCTGGGAGGGCGGGAGAAAGCCCTGTGCACCTCAACACCACGTGTTCTCTCGTGTTACCCCTTGGCATACAGCACACCGCGTATCAATTTCCTCATACTTCCTCCCATATGTCTAGTCCTCGATACTCTTGTTCTAGCCTCGAATAACAACGAGCTCAATTATCATACCAATGTTCCTTCCCTAATTTCTGTCTTCGTCCCTGCATTATTTCCTCCCACATCTTTCTCTCGGCTTCTTGTACTTTCTTTTCTCAGAGGTAGTCTGTTCTGCCGCCGCACTTGACTGTTGGTATTTGTCAGCATGTCCGTGCTGTACAGTGGGACCAGTGGTGACTTTCGTCGTTGACAGCGCCCCGAGAACTCTCTCAATTGTACAAATTAATTATGCTTACGTTACCAAAGAAAAAAAAATACAATTACAAAAGAAAGAACCTTCATGGGACACTGCTCGTCAGTATACACTCTAAAAATAGCCCATGCGGCTAGTTTCCCGCACAATACTCTGACCCCATTAGGATGGATGAGATCTAAAGTTTCAGTCTTGTAGGCCAATTCTACAACATGCTATTTATTTATTTATTTATTTATTTTACCCTCAGGGCCCGAAGGCATTACAGAGGGGAGAGCGTAGGCAGGGAAAATATAACAATTCAGCAATACTAAAACAAATAAAAAGTGAACAAACAGGTCAGAAATCAGCGCAAAAATGGTTATTTATGGCACTTCGAAAAAGATTAGAGTCTGTTATGGCAGCAATTAAACCGGGAAGGTGGTTCCATTCTTGAGCTGTGCGTGGTAGAAAAGAGGAATGAAATGCGTTGGTTAATGAGCTTGGGACTCCAACTTTGTGTTGGTGATCTACACGAGGCGAGATGTAATAGGGGGAGTTATGAAATGGTCGCGTAATAGGGGATTATGAAAATAAATTTTATGAAAAAGGCATAAGCGTGAAATTTTACGGCGAAGTGAAAGAGATGGTAAAGATAAATTATTCTTCATTGACGAGACACTGGCGGTGCGGTGATAGTTCGATAGAATGAAACGAGCTGATCTATTTTGAATGGATTCTAAAGCAGTGATGAGGGTAATCTGATCGGGATCCCAGATGGAGGCTGCATACTCCAGCTTAGGTCTTATTAATGTTTTATAGAGGACCAATTTAAGTGAAACAGGTGCCAAAGAAAAATTCCGTTTTAAATAACCCAGCATGCAGTTAGCACGATTAGTAACATATTCTATATGGGGTTTCCATGAAAGGTTAGAAGTTAAGTTAACACCAAGATATTTGTATGACGACACTTGTTCTAAGGAGTTGCCATCAAGGTAGTAAGAAGGACTCTCACTAGACTGACGGGTTACTCTCATGTGTTTACATTTACTAGTGTTTAGTTTCATTAGCCACAACTCACACCAACGAGAAACAGAGTTAATATCAGACTGAAGTGTGAGCGTGTCTTGGTTATTTCGGATTTCACGGTATATTACGCAATCGTCGGCATAGAGACAGACGGATGATGACATATTAACTGGTAGGTCGTTAATATAAATTAAGAATAGTAAGGGGCCTAGAACAGACCCCTGGGGAACACCAGAGTTTACTGACGCAAGTGGAGAGTTTTCATTATTGACTGTTACAAATTGCGAACGATTAGTAAGAAAAGAATGAATCCATGCAAGAACGTTAGGGTCAATGTTAAGTTTAGCAAGTTTCAATAGTAATAGTTTATGACACACTTTATCAAAAGCTTTTGCAAAATCCAAGAAGATGCAGTCCACCTGGGAGCCTTGGTCAATGAGAGAATGAATGTCGTGAGTGAAAGATAGAAGCTGAGTTTCACATGACAATGATTTACGAAATCCGTGCTGAGCTGTGGTGAAAAAATTATTCATTTCTAGGAAGTTTACAAGATGGGAAAATATGATGTGCTCGAGAAGTTTACATGGGATGCTGGTTAACGAAATGGGACGATAGTTATGAGGAGAATGTTTGTCACCAGCTTTTGGAATAGGGACCACCTTCCCACCTTCCAGTCCGAGGGTAGGTCACCCTCTTGGAGTGACTGTTCGAATAATTTAGCAAGAATAATTGAAGAATATAACTTGGTGCTTTTAAGAAATTTTGAATTAATGCCGTCCACTCCTGAAGAAGAAGACAATTTCAGCCCATCTATAATCTTAACTATACCAATAGGGTCAACAAGAATAGCATCCATTGGTAAATAACCGGCACACGCAATTGAAGGGTAGCAGACTTGTACGTAATCCGTTACAAGTAACGGAATTACTTGTAATCCCTTACATTTATCGGTAATTTAGTAACGGAATAATTACATATTTTCTAGAGTAATTTTAAAGTAATTCCCTTACATTTTTTACGTAACGGATTCCTTGTAATCCGTTACATTTTTTTCCGAACCAGCCCCCCCCCCCCCCTTTCTAAAGAGAAGGTCGTTTTCATTTTGGTAAAGTTGAGCGCAGTGACACTCCAAAGGGAGGCTTGGCACTTTTCAGTTCCGCAAAGCCTTTTTTTGCAACACCAAGCCCCTGAATCTTTTTTTTTTTAGACCCTAACAACCAATGTCAAAAGATCCGAATAAACATTTCTACAAAAAAAAAAAAAGAGGGGTGGGGGAAGTTATATCCGCTTTTTTTAGTGTCTGTTTTTTCTTTGCGATCGAAGGCGGGGAGAGGAAGACACCAAGTGATTGTATGCCTCTTTGAGAAGCTCAAGGCGGTAAGTGCACAGACAAGAATTAACAATGTCCTTCTCGGTTATAGTAACTACGACCATTTTCATAATGTCACAACACGAGACAACGCTCCGTCTACCCTAAAATCCGCTAAAAGAGATGTTATAATATGTGAAGGTGTTATTGCCACAAGCATCCTCGTTGGTCGATGCACACTTATCATCTTCTCTTAGAAAACAGGATGTATTTTTTTCTGCTTCTTTCACCTTATTTGACCCTGTTTTAAAAGCTACTTACTTTTTTTTGTAGTCCAACTTCTAGGGTTGGCCCACTTTATTTGTGAATTTCAGCCAGGTTATCTGCATCTCAGTTACCCTTTTTGTGAGTCAGCTTTTTGCGAGCACTTCGAAAATGGTAATAGTCTTCTTTTTCTTCTTCCTGTTTTTACCCCAGCAGGACGCATCTTATCTCAAGCAGATATTTTTACAAATAAAACATAATGGTGGCTGACTTAGACTTAAGATTCTGGGCTTAAGGAAAGAGTGAAACTCATGAGTGGGGCCATAGCGTCGCTTAGTTCTCTGCCTTTCGCTGCCCGTGGCATCAGCGGACATCTATCTGGAGAATACCGGAGTAAACTGCAGTCGGTCCGTGCTCCGTGCGTTTTTGAACGGCACCAAGAAAGGTACACATGGAAAACGTGCGTTTACATTTCCTTGTTTTAACAAACGTTCCAATTAATTGTTGTTATAAGTGTCCTGTTTTTTTTTTTCTCGATTACTTATATTTAAATATTGGAAACTTTTTCTTATTCACCAACGTCTCAACCGAGGCTCGACCTGTTCAGAACCAAAGGAAGAAGAATATCGAGCCAAACCTTATTTATTATTTAATTATCAGCTTCCTGTTACCAACTTTACTAAAACTCTCGAATAGCAGGCAACGGCTGCAACGACGAAGCTTTGCTCTATCTTCGAGCTAAATAGTACTTCCGTTGCTTCGCTGAAAAAGCTCAATGCAGAGCATGAAGCATTCGTGAGGCACAATATGGCACTCCCATCCAGTGCCTCAGTTCAAAGGGTGTTCAGCGTAGCAGTGAACATATTGAGTAAGAAATAACGCAAAATGTCTGACGAGACTTTCGAGAGTCAGCTGTTGCTTAAAATACTCAAGGTCAATAAATGGAACAGGTGGCAGCATTAAGAACTTGAATAACCTTCTTCACTTTGTTTCTTAATTGAGGAAAATATTGTTGAAAGTAACGCCACGAAAGTAACGGATTACTTTTGGGGGTAACGGTCACTTACTTTCATGGGAGAGTAATTGTAATTGTAATAAATTACAATTTAGCCTCGAGTAATTGTAATTGTAATTCCTTACTATTTTTCAGTAACGTGTACAAGTCTGAAGGGTAGCTTATGTTACTAATATCGGAAAATGATTCAATAAACACATTATTTAGTATATTAGCGCAGTCATCACTAGAGGCACTATCACCACTTGACGTTTTGAGTAAAATTGAAAAAGTGTCTTTTTTGTTGACAGTGTTCCAAAACTTTTTGGGGTCATTTATTAACATATTTGGGAGAGTATTCGAAAAAAAAATTGATTTCGCATCTTCAATTGCCTTTTTATATACTTCTGCGGACAACTGATACGCAGCCCAGCGATGCCCACACGTTGAAAACTTTGCAGCACGATACAAGCGTTTTTTTTTATTTGATAACCGTTTTAGGGCTTTCGTAAACCATGGTGACTGGGTATTTTCGAATATATTTCTTAGTGGGACATGCTTGTTGATAAGAGAGATAAATTTCAACTTTATGATATTCCAGTTATCTTCGACAGAACGCCCCGAAGAAGTTGTTAGATACTGGTTCAAGAAAATGGCAAGGTCATTGTTAATTTGCTCAAAGTTGGCCCTTCCGTAATCACGAATTTGTTTTGGCTGAAAAGTGGGTCTCGTTACCGACGCTTTTAAAGAAAAATGCAGCACTTTGTGATCACTAATCTCGGGCAGATATGTTATGGGAGTTGCATATTCAGGATGATTAGTCAAAATGAGGTCTAATACATTGGCTGTCGACTGGGTAACTCTGGTGGGATGGAGAACAAGTTGTGAAAGGCTAAAATCTAGACATAGGTTAATAAACGAAATACATTCCTCAGAATGTACTTTTACACAAGGAACGTCGTTTGACCATGATATAGATGGGAAATTGAAGTCGCCGAGAAGAAAAATGGGAGCACCCGGAAAACGCACCATAATGGTGTTAAGTGTATTATGTAACGCTTCGACAAATGGCAACGAATACGAAGGTGGCCGATAACAAACTCCCATAATCCACTTCTTATGGTTAACAAGCAGGCCAACCCACGTTATTTCCAACTCGCATATAACGTCCACAGAAAAGGATTTGATATGATCAGCGATTGCAATTAACACTCCACCGCCACATCTTTCCTGTCTATCATGTCTGTAAACATTGAACGTTTTGTTTCCATCGAACAGTTCACAGTTTTGTATTTTCCCGGAAAGCCACGTTTCGGTTAGTACAATGACATCAGCATCGGTGGTATCTACAATGGAACACAATTCGTCGCGTTTTTTCAGGACACTTCTTATGTTGGTGAAAACAACAGAAATATCCGAAGACCGTGACACGCATGCCCTACCCCTCGACAGATCCTATATCTGCGAGGGCGCCTGATTAGAACTCCGAGCAAATGATGACGGTGATTGAGTGGCGGTTGTCTGCGCGTTGGGGGCTGCAGACAGTCGAGAAGGACCGAGCTCATAAATTTCATTAGTTGTTTGATCGATCGCGTAACACTTGTTATTAATATGCAGTTTGTTGTAGCGCAGTTTAAATACACCTCCGTTTGCTTTACCAAATTCAATTAACTGCTTTCTGGCATTGCGTGTGGCGAGCGAGAAATCCTCGCTGACTGAGATACGGAGTGCTTTTAATCCAGTTCTAGTGAGTAGTATTTGATCTCTTAGTTTGAATGACGCAAACTTTACAATGATTGGTCGGCATTTGTTTTGTGTAAAATTTCCTAGCCGATGAGCACGAACTATCGAGTCACCCGTGATTTGTACATTGAGTGATGTTTGAAAAATACTCAAAATTCTTGCTTCAGTCTGCGCCCACGTCTCAGATACGGTGTCGCTAACCCCAAAAAATATTAAATTATCTCGACGAGATTGGTCTTCCGCCTCGTCAAGCCGTGCCTTCAAGACGCGGTTTTCCTTTTGTGCGTTATTAGCAATACCTCTCGCCTCGACTACCGTGGTTTTAAGCTGCTCTACATTTAAGGCATTGGATTCCACTGTGACGAGTCTCAAGTTCATATCAGCTACAGTAGCACGCAGTGATTCCTGGTTTTGTTTAATTTCGTTGATGGAGGATAGGATTCCTGATTGGGATTCTTGAATTTGTACCGATCGTGTTTTAAGATCGACTAGCATTTCATGCATTTCGTTAAACAGTTTTAGCTGGCCTTCACTCATTGGGCCTGGGTTAGTTTCCACATCCCCGGAAGTTAGTAGAAGCAGACTAATGACGTCAACACACTCATACAAGGTAACAAGTAGCACTTTTGAGCACGGGAACACCATCAAAAAAACGACGCTAGATCGCTTTGCGTGTAGCGAAGGGGTTGTACCAACCTGTACGAACAAGAAGAGGGTTCCATGAATTTGCATGTTGGCGGTGCCCCCGTGCTCACTCCGAGTAGCGAGGTGATGCCAGGCGTATATAGCCGCGCTGAATGATGGTCGCGATGTCGTTGCGGCTGTTGACGATGACGGGAGGTCGAACAGTTGGCCAATGTTCGTACGGCGACTTGTCAGCAGAATAGACGCACTTTCACGAAGTAGGAAATCACCGTCACTGTGATTGAAGAAACTCGGCTCGCGTACTTGACGAAATGTTGGCGCCGCTCCATCCACGGTTGTTGTCGGCCCGAAAGCCGAGACTGAGATGCTTGCCACGACCTGTACGAACAAGAAGAGGGTTCCATGAATTTGCATGTTGGCGGTGCCCCCGTGCTCCTTGCTTGTTTGCTTAACAAGCTCCAGAAAAAAGTTTCTTGATTAGAAATGTATTTCAGAAAAATAATCATTGCAATCCACAAAATGTTTGGTTTTATGTGAAGTAGAATACCCATAGTGCAAGTTAAGGTAAAAATTAATTGTAAAAAATGCAATTCTAGAGAAACGCAAACAATAACACTCAAAGAGAGCAAACAATTTTAACAAATTCCTGCGTTTTAAAATATTCAGTTTTTGTCGTGAAGAATTTAGTTTTTTCAGACTATGAGTACCTTAACTTGTTCCTCAGGAAATTTCAGTCCAGGACACCACTGAGTGAAATCTTTACACTTTCAAAATTTCAAATGATACATTTGCTCATGCCAATTTCTGCCAAAAGTGAAACTGAGAAAAATGCATTTGAAGTTTCAACTTTAGGTTTCTTTCTTTTCTGTGGCTCCGAGGTAGGCAAAATTCACCTGGAGGAATTGTTAGCACCTTCCTCTTTGAGACTTCGTTGTTCCCCTGGTAATAGCTATCAATTTGTGTCGTATTGTAGGCAAGCTAACTTTTGTAGCAGGCATTACCTAACAGATAAACTGGTAAGAACTAAGAGGCAAATCATACTAACGAAGAGCAGCAAAGCAGGAATAGGATTTGAAGTAGAAGATATTGTGAAAAGGTGTTACTGAAGATGAAACAATATCACAGCACCGCGGCTGGACCAGTCGTAAACCCTGTTGCGGGTTTCAACCAACTAGATTGCTGATACCAAACTTTCTGAATTTTTAAATTTGGAAAGCTTCTACGAGCTAAATCCAGAGTAAATGGTGCTTCCAATGAAGGTGAGATGTTCTGGCTATGTTAAGAAAATAAATAAAACAGCGCTAAAAAAAACAACAGAAAAACAACTTTCTTTTGCTGACTTGGAGGGCTGCCGGCGACATGTCGAAAATAATTTATTGTGAAATAAATCCTGCATGTTTATAAATAAAAGTGTCCGAAACCATTCTTTGGAAGCTAATTAACATATCAGTAAAAAAAGTTTTTTCTGGACGTTTTTGCCGTTTTGGGGTCTAAACATATGCTTGCATTGCGAAATGTCACAACTCAGACTGCGTGTTTTGGTGTAATCATATGTCCGGCATTGTCATTCGCTGAGTTCGCTTCCGTAAGTTGCGGTGATCGGCTCTCGGAGTGTAGTGCGGGAAAGTTCACGCGCTTTGAGTCTAATTTTTGATTTTCGTAATGAGGCCTCTACCAAACGGTAGTGGCCTTCCAAAAATTGGCCTATAGGCTCATTGGAGTGCCCCTCCCCACGGTAATCTTTAGTAAAAGGCGAAAGATTAAGTCGTCATAATGAGGAGAGGCCTGAGCGTTGATTCACAAACTGTTGGAAAAGCAGAACCCACTCGACACGTGCGACCTGTACTCCGCAGTGATGCGGTCGCAAATGTAGACTTTATTGCTTTTATTTAATATATAAAGTCGCCAAATAACTAACACGTGCCTTTCATTCACAGCTTGGACACTATCTCTTAAAAGTAATATAATAGTGCACAACACTACATCTTTCTATTCGGCTTTTACTCAAAGCGAGAAGAAACGAAGCCACGTCTACGTCATCATCATCATCGTCGGGGCTTCGCGCATGGCTTCGCCGCTTCGTTCGGCTGGGGAACATTGCGGGTCTAAATATCCCCACGTCCCCAGAATGTCCCCGTTTGTCCCTACCTTAGTATATACGTTGCCTGGTATGCGAAATGTATATGTCTGTATGATTCATTTGATTATGATTTATTTTTTACGGAGTTTTCTATTTCCGGCTTATTTGGACAAATTTGCACTATTGCACTGCACGGGCCCGGCCAACCCAAAAGCTTGGGCCCGATTGGGCCGGGTTGTACACATTCGTCTCGGGACCGGACGGGGCCGGCCCGAGACCGATCCTAAGATTTTGTTCTCCAATTACTTGCTTTATGTTTTTTTTTTTAATATGTTTGTTGTATAACATATTGCAATCTACATGGCGTGTATACCGCTTCGACAATACTTTTGATGCATTCAACAAAGGCTACACCTAACTACGGACAAGGAGCACGATTACTTAAGTCATAAAATATTAAAAAAAAAACTAAGTTTCAACGTTTTGCTTTCTCCTACCCCCCCTGCCACTATACTACAATTTCTGGCTACGACTGGGAGTTTCATCCTACGATGAAACGAGAAGATATAATTCCCCGTTCTACCTGCTTATCGTCGGGGCGTGGCGAGAAAGGTGTTTAGTAACTTAGCCAATCGTGGACGATGGCACAAATCTGTCGCAAAATCAAAACTCGCTCATACATCCCTACAACGCAAAAAAAAAAAAAAGAACCGTTACGAATGTTTTTATCAGTAGAAACATGCCCCTATAGGTACATCGGGGCCCTCGTTCGGGAAATCACGTCATCAGTCAGCTGAGCTGATAAGCTTCCTCGCCCTTTCGCCCGAGGATCTTTCATTCTTTCCTCTTACATCTTTCCTCTACATCTGTAGCTCTCAGTCACGTGGATTCCGTATCTAGTATGCGGGACAAAAAAATAATAAAACATTTCAACCCGGAATATGCGAGAAAATAGAGGCGAGGCAAAACAAGAATGTGTGACAATCACGCATTTTTCGTAAACACCTTCCAGAGGCGTGGAGAGACCAAAGGGATGTTTTACCGCATCGTTTACCGCATCGCAATGAGGCCGCGCCTTATTAAAAACCTCGAAGTGTTGCGGCTTTCACTCAGAAAAGTTCTGCAGCCGTACGAAGCCTTTCTTTCCTTTCTAATAACTTCGGTGCGATGTTATATCAGTAAAATAAGTGATTCAGACGAGCCTCTTTCCTCGGCTTCACGATGTCGACAAGAACGAGAGATTCCATAATCCATATATTATAAACCCCTATTAAGATAGATTGATCTAACGATTTTAGGAGAAGTCCTCGAAGGGGAGAAGATTTACCTAAGAATAAATTGACTTCCACCTGTGGGAACCTCCCTAAAACTCTTTATATCAAATCATTAGCGACTGACTGATCTCACCCTTGGTGTGGTTGTGATCGAGACTGGTGGCAGCTGAATCAACACCCGTTCCTCGACTCACTGCCAGCTCCTGATTAGATCAGTTGGTAGAGCGCTCCGCTAGTCTTGTAGCGTCCACGCCCTTTCCCTCACTATGTCTGATCAAGTGACGTCAGTGCAAGCTATGAATACGTACCGTTCCCAGCATTCCTGTCGGCACGGCGGACACTGTGCTGCACGTTTTGTTGTGGCACATTTTTTTTATTCCATTAGTTTTATGTCACTAATCTTGTATGAAGACACCTTAGACTGGACAAAGCGTCACGCCATCTGCGAAATAAAGCATTGCAGAAGCAATGCGCAATAAATACGCGATAAAAAGAGTGACTGGCCGGCTCCTCGCCTCATTTCTATCACCGTGTACTGAAGATGCCACATGTATGGGCGGCGAAACGTCCACACCTTTGTTGATGTATTTCTTGCAATAAAATAAACGTTTTTAATTGGCGCGATAATTGGAGGAATGGGGTCCTTGTTCGATGGTGCCTGGACAGGGCGAAGGGACGACGGGGTTCTCGCTGGGAAGTTCGACTTGGTACACGCCCGAGGCCTCGTCGACCAGTTCCGGGGTCCAGCCGGCCGTTCTGAGCCTGGACGACCCCGTCATCGGAAACTGGAGGAAGAAGAGCAACATCGTCCTTAGGAGGTCGGTAAAACACATTCCCGGAAAGGAGAAAAAAACAAAAAAAGAAGAAACGGAATTGAAATAAACTGGCAGGCTAGTTATATTCACAAAGGGGGAGAAAAAAAAACAACAACAGCGTATAATACAAAGGTAGAAGTACACAGCGCTTGTCCTGCGTACTTCTACTAACTAGTCCTGTGTACTTTTTGTTACTGGTACTTGAACTTGTCCTGTGTACTTCTCTCTAGTCATTGTACTGGTCCTGTGTACAAAAGGTTCTGCTGTCTACTTTTCCTACTCCGTGTCTTTTGCGCTGTGTTTTTTTTTTTCGATGGGGAAAATAAAACAGAAGGCGAGAAGAGTAATATATATCTTTTATTTAGATATACCTTTATTATCATACGGCCTAGGGAACGTGTTCAAACCCAGTGTGTTATGTCCTTGTTCTCACCTCGAGAGCTAATATATTCTTCGAGAGCTTAACAAACGCCGGGCTTGGGGCGATCCCGAGCATCTAATTGTCGCCCCACAGCCAATGAGATGGAGGCATTAGCCATTGAGAGCGCCGAAGAACCAATCACAGGGCGTGCACATAATAAGCCAGGCCCTGAGAAGAGTTAAATAAAATTACTTTCCTAACGTCTTTTTTTTTTTTCGTTTGTGCACGTGTTTTATTTCTTGCGTAGAAAAATCGATGCTGCGTCCAAATATGCCCGTGGCCAGGAACAGAGTTTTTCGAGCGTAATTATGGTCTATAATGTTCCTTTGGAATACAAGTGTAGGAACCTCGGAAACCTCGCTTTGTTCCCCAAACCTCAGGTCGAACACAGCCCTGTCCAAGTGTCTTCGGGAGTTGCCCCGCGCATCGCAGCTTAAGCATCAGGACCCCGTGATCGTCGTGTTTGGAGGAATGAACCCCGATGAGCCTCTCAGGGAAGATCTTGGTGAGTTGGTTTTAATACATCTTTTCGCATGTTCTTTTTTTTTTCACATGTTATAGAGTTTAGTTTCTGGAGTTCAGGTCCCTGGTTGTATAACAATTTTTTTTTCAAATACTCGCGATAACGATATAAATTTCATTAAAAAAATGTATGTCATACTTTGTCTTAGTATAAAGTTAGCTGCAATACTGACAACCGCGAAATCTATATATGACCCATTTATCAGATGCCAGAAATGCGCCACCTGCTCTTGCGCTCCGCAATGTCACGTGACACTGCCTATACTATCTTGCAGGTTAAAGAAAGCGGGACATACTCGTACGGAAACCACCAAAAACAGAGACAGAGTAACGCAAAAAAAAAAGAAAAGCTCGCACGTTGTGTACGCGCTTACAGTGTCGCTCAGATATAATTCAAATGACACCCAGCGTTTTTTTTTTTTTTTTTTTGGGGGGGGGGGGGGTTGGTTTTGATGAAAACGGGCGAGCTTGCTAATCAATCACTTGTGTTTTGCACACCTATAGGTTCCGCGGTGTTTCGCTACTTGCCCGAAGAAGACACGTGGGAACTTTGCGGCCACATGCCTCAGGCCAAAAGTTACCACGCATCCGTCGCCGTCGAAGACAGCGTGTACATAATAGGTGAGCGGACCGGCGAATCGTTGGCCTATAAACATTCAAAAAGGGATGCGACACGACATGTTTTCATGATGTGCGAGGCCGATCGCATCTTGTAACACCGGCCCATTATACCAAGGAGATTGTCCGGCGGAGCCATGTGCCACAGCTCAGAGAGGCGACGATCCTCACCACAAACCACAAATACTGGACGAGTTCCCCGCATCTTACGGTCGCTCCGTAGAGATCATAAAATGCTCGGGAGTATCACACCATAGCACAGTCGGTTTTCTCCCTTCAGCTGTCGCCATTTCTGTTCAATGTCTTGAGGTGGGAGTCGTGGGACGCAGTTTGTCGCCTCACGGCTTTACGCACGGTGACCCCTAGTCCTTGAAACCTTCCGCCATCTTTCGACTTTGTTTTGTGTTTTACTGTACGTGACATTGCATGACAATGGGTCCCACAGAAGACGCGAAGCGCGGAATTTTTTTTTAGTAGCTGTATAGAACTCGAAGTCCGTCCTACATTTAACGGTTTGCACCGGAGGGCTGCAGGGAAGCAGTGAAGTTGACCGTTAGTCGATGCCAAAAGTCTCCTGTAAGTTGCGGGGGTTCTTGTATACAAACGGTGGTAAGTGGGCGTCATATTACATGCGCACAAAACCAACTTGATTAAAACGTATGTGTAACCCAGCACGTCCCTCAGGAAACAAAACCGACCAACAACGTGAATCCCGATTATTTTTTCTCGCCAAGAATCAATAGTGTCCTGAAACATCCGCCATCTTGCACCACACGAAATCTCCATAATTACTCACAACACAGTTTTTTTTTTAGATTGTTACTTAGCAAAACTTGAATGGGGAAGATCCTAACATTTCTGATTACAAGATGGAGTGCTCATGATTGTGTTTTCACCAACGCCATGAGCTATGGCGAGGGGTCTCAAACCACCCTTCAAAATCGGCGGGGGGTCCGAGACCCTCCCACCGAGACCGTTAGTTACGTCAACTCTCTCGTAGGTGGATACACGTTGGAGTCGACGTTTGACGCTGAACCTTCGGCTAGCGCGTCCTGTTTCCGACTCGACGTCCTCGCGATGTCCTGGGAAACTGTGGCACCGCTGAACCGGGCCAGGGCTTGTCACGTGGCGGTGACTGCGCAGGGGCGCATCTACGTGGCCGGCGGCAAAGACAAGAAAGGCAGGTGGGTCATCGCCACCGAAAGTCAGCAACCTAAAGATGCGTAATATCCTTAACCCCCTCCCCCCTTTTTTCGATAAAAAACAAACAAACAATGACGGCGACATGTTTTTGCTTAGGCTATTTCTGCATGTCATCATCTTTGTGTGTCGCGCAGACGCTTTCGAACGGCGTCGGGCATTCCGCGTTTTGACGTCTTCGCGTGCTTCTCGCCTCTTCCTCACTTTCTCCCCACATAGCGAGAGTTCAGTTCAGTGTGCGCGGCGCGGATGGGCCTGTTGCACTCGGCCAGGGGGCGCGAGCGCGTCCAGAAGACGCGACCATGTAATGTTGGCTTTGGCGTCTGCGAAGACGCGGACCATAAAAGCGGCGGTTTATATCTTTCGATGATGCACGACGCCGCGTTCGAATGCCAGCGTCTCCCATCGTCTGTTCATCCGCGTAAAACAAAATAAAATCATCCGAAAATGTACAGCTCGCTGCCTTAGAGGCCCATTGAAACGCCAAGGATTCGCGCCTTTCAGTGGTTTTTATTCATAGTTTCTTTCATCGCCTTTCAAGCAACTTGAGTGAGTGACGACCAATTCGCGCTTTCCACTTCTTCTACCCTGTCCACCCTTGCCCATATGCGGCTCTGCCCTTGCCTATTTCCTCCTCCCCAGGGTGAGGAGAATCTTGTGCCTTGTAAAATCTCGCGTGTCTGGTCGTCGGCCTTTAAAACGTGCAATCGAAACGCGACCTAAAAGTATTCGATTTTGCTCGCGAGGGGCGCTGCTCAAAACTTGAGAGCTACGGGCCTATTGTTAGCAGCGAGCTGTAGAAGGATTCCAGTACGTAAATAACAAATCTCACAACACGATTAGCTCGAAAAAAAAAGAAAATGATGTGCGCAGGATGGATGGATGGAAACGGCTGTAGCCTTTATAATGGGCGGTAGCTTCCGCCGCCTATCCTAGAGCTTGACGTTTCACTTGCTCATTTTTATACCATTCTGAGCTTCGTCATTCGTGGAACTTTCCATTGTTCGCTGGGATTGGCTGCCTCTGGTCTCTCCCGTGTTCTGCAGAAAAGTGATGCGTGGGGACGTTTTTCTAAAATGCGTCCTGACAGCTCATGATCCCACACTAAGCAATGCAGCAATGCAATATTTGTACGCTGGACTGGAACTGCCTAATACGAACTTCATTTTAAACACGTCATTAGATTATAAACAACACAGTGAAGCATTGCTCTTAGTGGCAGATAGAGTGGCCAGGGATTCGTTCCTTGGTCCGCGTGATGCCATCATAGCACTTGCAGTGCATCCGTGGGATGCCAGCATTTTCGTTTCTGTGTGTCATTTCTTTGTAGTGCTATAAAGCGGTACCATTTCTGCATCGTCATCAGTGAAGGGGAGCAGTAGAAATGAATACAGATGATGATCTTATTGATGCTGAGAACGCGAACTGGCGGCTGTTTATCTTGAAAAGAAAAAGAGAATCTACACTGCATCCGAGGAATACAAATACGCACACGGGTCTTTTTTAGCGTGCTCTTCAATCCCGTTTAATTTTTCTTTTTTAGAAGAAAATTGTTATGGTTGCACGTATCGACTCTCTTATGACCAACCTTCAGGAAGCTGAGAGCGACGACGACGAGCCCAAGCTCAAGCTGCGAACAGTCTACCGTCCGGTACCGGCAGCGCAGGAAACTCCGGGATCCTGAAAGCGACCTCGATCCAAGAGTGAGTTCGAATATCATATCTGATGGGCTAGTTGACTATGCATCTTGGTAAAATTTGCCTAAAAGACGAGGGAGGAAGAACGTAAGAGACAGGATAGAGGACCCTATCCTCTCTCTATGTTCTTCCTCCTTTATCTGTGCGCTACTTTTACCAAGCCGAGAGTGGTGACTAGGCAATTTTATAACTTGGTAAATTATGCGAGGTTCGCAGCGTATCTGGGTGATAAAAGCTCAATAATTCAACCTGATTCGGGTAGTCACATCTTCTTGGTTTTTGTTTTGTTTCTTGGTTTGTTTGTTTTTGTCTATGGTGTTGTGGTTGCCTTTTTTTCTTCGGGAGGGGGGGGACTTTTACGTTTAATGTGTTTATATTTATATAGCTACACAGCGTGCATAATACTATTTGTTTAATAACAATAATACTTTTATTGCAAACGAGCAACACGAATGTGAAGTCAGACCTGCTAAAGCCGCATTGGTGGTGCCTTACTTGAACGCTGATCTTTCTACTCTTTATTTCATTAAACTCGCAGTTTCCGAAAGCTGGCGTTTCCGAATCGACTCGGATTTTAGACTCTACGTTCGACCACGCCAAGATTCGGAGGCAAGACATTTCCCGCGAAAAGGTATACCGATCCTCTTGCAGCCTATCATGTTTCCAAATGGTGCCGCTTAACGCTTTGTAGTAGTGTACGGCGCGCTGTTTGTACGTGACATTATTTTAACGGCAAATAAGATAATACGGTAGGTCACACTGCAGTGACTGACAGTTTAAGAAAGGCAGGGTGTGGCTTATGATGTTCGTGCTTCTTGATTCGTTCTTGGCCGTTCTTATCTCGTAATGGCGATAAGAACGCCGATGAGAACGGAACCTGGGCGGCGCCCGTGGGGAGGCGAGGGAGCGTGTCGCCACAGCGCGACCACGTGGGTAGTCTTATCGACTAAGGAGTGGTAATAAGATGATTAGAATTCGCCACGTCCTACGTTTCTTAAGTTATCAGTGACAACCTAAAAGACACTGAAATGAGAAAAAAAATTACATTCTTTTTAAAGGGCTTATTAGGGACATATATATATTTTTCTAATTTCTTCCGCGTGCACAAACATTTTTTTGCATAATAATTACGTTGTTAGACGCAAAATAGGTGGTGGTAGCATGCCCAGGAACGTAGTTACCTGCGTTCCATTTCTAGGCTCTCATTGGTTGGAGAGAGGATTGCCGTGTGGATTGTTCGTTGTAAAATTGCTTCTGAGCGCCGTAATAGTGTTCTTTTGCAGCGCAACATGGGTCTAAAGTATCGATGTCCCAGTATTTTTATAGACAATATATTCATGTTTGAGAAACAAATAATCTAGATAGAGTCATCATTTGTTTTCAAAAGTATCCCAAGATTGCCTTTTCCGGATCGGTAGTGAAACGATAACAAACATGACTCCTGGCGTCTGCGGAGTGCTCAACGAGCGCAGCTCTTCAAGCTCTATTTTCATGAGTACGAGTTGTCTTGCGTTCACCGAGGTGTATAGAGGAAGACCTCCTCGATCGACGTAGTTTGCAACAAACAGTCTGTCACAAGTACGCGCCTTCGCTAGCGCTGTGCGTGGTGCTTGTTTTCGTAGCGGGAATGGCCTAAGCCTAGCGTCCCGCGTCAACTACGTTGTTTGATCTGGCTTGATTTGTTCGTGTGCGCGTGTTGATGCTGAATAAAAATGTTGGTTCCCGTAAAAGTGGCCCCGCTCTTGTTGTGAATTGTGAAACCGTCGTGATTGCAACCATGGTTCCAATGCCGAGAAGATACCTATACACAGGTAAGAATTTGCGGGCCGTTTGGCTTGGAGGCAAATGGGCGATGGACACTCATCAAGTTTATCAAGGTATGTTTCCGTCATTTCGCTTCGAAAGTCCAGTAGCTCAAGTTTTCCGGTACACCTGACCTGCCAATGCCAATATTGTCGCGTTTAACTGTGCGTTATGTGCCCGCGGATGCCATGCGAAAAAAAATTAAGAACAGAAAAGCGAATTGACCCTGTCAAGTGTGACGTCACCGCTCCAAACAAACCGCTGGTAGGGGCTGTTATGGACAAATATATGGGACTGGATTTCGCTCCGAAAGAACGATCGGTAACAATCGCACGTAGAAATTAAGTGTCTAAAAATAATAGATAAAGGAAGCCTAGATTTCACACTATCAGGTTTGCCGAGAGTCGGCTGTTTCTGAAATATTTGCGACGGCAACATCCGGTCCTCAAGATGCCTTGAAACGCCTGTTGCAGACAACGAACGCATGGCAACGAGAGCGCACGAAATTACTGAAGTATGCTGTCTGCAACAGTTTGAATCGTTTCGCACAATGATACGATTTTAATTTTGTTTTATTTCGAACACGGGAGGCCTAAGAAAACTAATCAGGTCTATAAAAACGAATTGCATCTCCGCGCGATACAGGATACTGTCTGACGCAAATCATCACACGCTGTGGAGATCTGTTATAAATACAGCGAGAAAAGCAACCATTTAGAACATGATATCGAAGGCATCGTCGGGCCTCTTTTGGTTTTGCAGTTGACGTGCATTGTAATGGAGGAGTGATTATTTTTACTCTAACGTATGAGCGGTTCGAGACCCCAAACTTGGTTCTTCAGGCTCGCAACATGGGTGTGTGTTTCGTACCTGCCTCGTAATCATCAAACCGAGAAAAAGTCTTGCTGATTCTTCAGTTTGAAGTTGGAGCCCATGCAGCGTGCATGACTCAGAAGGAACGCTTCCCTGTGCCTCTAGAAAATTCGAGTTTACTCTGGCCCAGATTGTAAAAGATAAGAAGGCCAGAATTACTTCCCACTAGTCGTCCCGCCTAGCTCCCTAACGAACATCCCTAGGTCGAATGTTCGATATGCCGCGATGTAGTAAAAAGCGAACTAAGCGCGCCTTCGTCGACTCCAGCCAGCTGTCACGCCCATGCATCGTCGCTCGTTGCTGCCGCCGTCGACGCCCATCCTTCTATTGCTTTCTAGGCGTAAGTTCGCCGATTCAATTTTTATTTTCTGTTTTACGCTCGTCGGTCCCTTTCCATCTGCGACAATATATATCTGCTACGGACAGTTCGTTTGATCCACAGAGATGCGCACTGAAGCGAGCTGTGCCGTCTGAAATCTTTGAAACGTCTGCTGGCCTGCGACAATATATATATATATATATATATATATATATATTTCATAAATATGTGTGTGTTGTTGTGTGTGTGTGTGTTACGGACAGTTCGTTTGACCACACAGATGTGCACTGAAGCACTCTGTGCTGTCGGAAATCCTTTAAACGTGGGCCTGCAATTCGACATTGATACACTTCACGTCGTCGTCCTACGCGATTTGACCTCAGAGTGTTTTCACCTTCCCACAATATCGCGAGCGAGCTCCGTTGTGCGCGCTCGCGCACCTCGAGCGTCGATCAAAGCTGTGCACGGACAGTCTTCGCTTCCGAAGTCCCACAGCAGGTTGAGAATAGTTTCGTCGATCGTCACCAACTTCATTCAACGCGATCGCGTACTCCCCAGAAAGAACCGAACCTCGAACCTACGAAGTTGTGTCGTCTGCTAACAAGGAAAAACCGGCTGTGAAACTTTATTGCGGACTTTTGTCACCGCTTTATAGTACTGACACGATAGAAAAAACAGTCTTCGTGATTAGATATTGAGAAGATACAATGCTTGCAGCAAATTATTTACTTTTTTTTTGTGACAATTTCTAACCTCACGTCGAGCCGTCCCTATGCATTCTGGCCATAACAACGGCCCTAGCAACGGTCCTGTTTGGAGCGCAGTGCCATGTTGTAACGTCATCATCCGGCGTCCGCGCTCACATCGATTGCCATCCCTTCTGTCTTCTCATTAAAAAAAGAAAAAATGTTTGCGCAGTCGGGACAGGACCGAACTCTGTGCGGGGAGGCCCCGTCGGATTTCCAGTCCATCGGCCTTAACCACTCCGGCCAGCCAGATCGGCGGGACGAGTAGGCGAGGCTCTGAGATGTGGTAGTAACCGACGAGCTGGGGGTTTCTGTCATGAATGAAACGTTCCATGTAGCCGCTCAACGTCTATACAGGGAGTAGCGCGCTGCGGTCAAATGCGTATATAATCGCGTTAAAACCTTGCATTCCATTGGCCCAACGTTTATAGACGAGAGGGCGTTCGCGGTCAAATGCCTCGAATGCAGTAGCATAACCGACGTTCCATGCCACACATTCTCTCTCGACATGGACCGGTTGACTTGGCGGCGGAGATGCGTTCCTCGCTGCTTCTAGCGGATCCAAGCCGGGATCCGCCAGAAAGGACCACTGGCTCTGCATCTCACCGACCATAAAGCAGTAATAATGAAGTCGAAACGCAACCACTACCTATGAGCAAGAAAAAAAAATCAGCACCATCAGCACTACCTATGATCAATAAAATCAGTATCACCAGCACCACCAGAGCTT
>JAZHYW010044586.1:0-18526 GCA_037355805.1 Ixodes ricinus | reverse complement strand
GACTACGAAACCCCCATGGCGTGAGGGATGACATACATGGGCCAGACGGGCAGGTGCGTGAATGATCGCACCCGCGAGCACGCAGCTCTCTACAAGAACAACGCCTTCAGGGCATCTTGCAATTCATTGCAACAGATGCTCCTGCACCCTGACCTTCAATGACACTAAGATTTTGGCTAGGTACTTTTTTATTTTTATTTTATTATTTTTTTATTTTATTTATTGATACCCTTCAGGGCCCGAAGGCATTACAGAAGGGGGGTGGGCATAGCAACAATATACAAACAAAACAAATATACCTAACTATACTTCGTTTCAGCTTGGGTCCAGACGCAGGCGATGCTACAAGCGCGAGCTCCGGGCTTTCTGCATCCCTGCCAAGCACGCGCGCTCGTGCAATGCAAGCACTGTTCAGGGCCACACGCTCGCGCTCGTAGCATCGGCTGCGTCTGGACCCAAGCTGAAACGAAGTATAGTGAGTTAAACAGGACAAAAATATTTTAAATAACACACACACAAACAAATCCACTTAACAAGGGAGTTATAGAGGATGCAAAAAATAATTGTAAACAGCGATTCGAAAACCAGAGCTCTCGGCAATCTCGACTACAGCTGAGGGAAGGCGATTCCAGTCCAGTGACGTTTTGGGCAAAAACAAATTGTCGCGAGAATTACACGAGGCATTTGAAGTTCGGACTAGGGACAAGAAATGTATAAGTGACACGTCCCTATCTTCATCTACAAATGAGTTTGAATTTTTGTAACGCGGGCTGCGCGGATAGGGTAAATAGTGTTTTTGTGGCTTCATAATGTGTGAATTTTCAATGAACTTCAGTTGAGAGTGCGCCTTGTTTTGTTTCCCTTTATCTGTGTCCCTGTGTTTTAGAGCGCAGCTCTTAGGCGCCCGTTTCCGGCTTGAGCGGCGTCGCCGTCGGCGTCGGCGTCGGCGTCGGGGTTGGCGTCGACGTCGGCGTAACCGCGCGGTGCATGTTGGGACATGCACCGCGCGAGACCCCCCCCCCCCGAGCGGTGCATGTTGGGACATGCACAGCGCGACCCCCCCCCCCCCGAGGTCACGTGACCTCCCCCCAAATCCTTCAATATCATCCGGGGGGAGGGTCACATGACCTGGGTGTCACGTGACCCTCCCACCCGGACGATATTGAAGGATGAGGGGAAGAGGAGAAGGAGGAGGAGGAGGGGTATACCCTCCCCTGAGTAAGCTTCCTCCTCCTCCTCAAGAGCTGCGCTCCAATTCGGCGTTACAGGGAGTTGTAAACGGCTTTCATTTTTTTTCGGCGCTTTTGTTTGCAGTGAACCGACTGGCCCAAATCTCCACTTTATTCCTTTCCATCGAATGAAATTCGAGAGGTTATGGGGACCAGTCAAGCTGCTTGGACAGCTTTTTTCTCAGCCCCACCATGCTTATACATGGTAAATAAAGCTATTATTATAGTTAAACCAGTGAATGCTCACAGGCTACTAGATATATACAGCAAGGTTTGCGATTGTTAGAGTTCTTTAGCGAATATATTCACACGTTCCTTTTGGAGACACTCCGTGTAGCTGATAATTGCAATTTCGGCAGCAGTGTTGTACGGAGCGGCGTTTCAAGGAACAACGTCCCTTGCAACGACATTCCTTGAACGCGGTTCTTTTAGAAGGAAGGAGGAGCGCCGCCGTTCCGTCTGGCATCGGTGTAACTGCAACGGGTTCTTGCTAGTTCTTCGAACGAAGGTTGTGAGGAACGGCGTTAATTAGTTTGTATCTTATTCTGCCATTTTATCCGAATTTAGTGGGCATTTAGTCTTCATTATTATCGACTATTTTAACCTCCGACTTTGAGGGATGGAGAAGTGTCCGGGAGATAGTCGAAAACAAAGAAACGGAAGAATTGTAAAGGTATAAATAAAACAGCGCAAACGAACAAAAGGACAAGTAGAAGAAGGGACACAGACACAGCGCTCACTCACGACTTACTCTTTTTTTCATCTTCTTAAAACACATCAACATAAGAAGACAAAGAAATAAAAAGAAGAACCCAGCGTGTAGGACATCTTCACTCTCATGTGCCATCCGAAGAATTTCAACAGAATGTATACCATTGCAAGAAACAAATGAAAAAGGAAAGTAGGTAGTAGTGAAATATGTAACTATACATCGTTCCACCTCAGGTCTGAGCAAAGCCAAAACTACAGCGCGAGCCGTGATGCTCTGTGCGTACCTGTCTCGCATGCGGCCTCATGGTGTGTGTATGCGATTGTAGCCATAGGAAGAAATCCCAGTAGCATACTTGACAACGTTAGACAAAACCCTGCTTCTCGACCGGTGGTAATACCATATTTGCCCAGCTTCTCCCAGAGGATTAAAAAAGTGGCTGTAAAATACGGAGTCCCTATAGTCTTTTCATGACCTTCCAAGTTATCTCGTTTGTGTGCTTCCATTGAGAGAGCATGACTTCAACGTGTAGGGTGTGGATAAACTTTCGCATCAAATATGCAGCTTGTGCTGTGGGGGTCGTTTATAAAATGCCCCTTTCCTGTGGTAAAGTGTATATTGGGCAGACGGGCAGATGTACTAATGTTAGAGCTCGGGAGCATTCTCTGTCTTTGAGGTCTTCACCTTCGGGTCACCTAGCCGTTTATTGCGATAGGTGTGGCTGTTCACCTCGGTTAGGTGACATTGAAATTTTGGCTAAACTTTCACAAAAAATGCTGGGCAAATTCATGAAGCGTTTTACATTCGACAACACGGCCCCGATCTATGCGTACGTTCAGAGTAAGTTACGCTATCCAGTGAAGACTGCGAGTTTGTTCGGAGCTTGGGCACGTTTGTTTGACTACTTTGTTTTAGCCTCTGTGGGAGCGATCCTATGGCGACAAGCGCGTACATGGAGCCTAAAAACGGTGCCCACACACACCACGAGGCCGCGTGCGTGACAAGAACGCACAGAGCTTTAGGGCTCGCGCTGTAGTTTTGGCTTTGCTCAGACCTGAGGTGGAACGATGTAAAGTTATATATTTCTCTACTACTTACTTTCCTTTTTCATTTGTTTCTTGTAATGGTATACTTTCTGCTAGAAATTCTTCGGATGGCACATGAGAGTGAAGATGTCCTACACGCTGGGTTCTTCTTTTTATTTCTTTGTCTTCTCATGCTGATGTGTTTTAAGAAGACGAAAAAGAGAGTAAGTCGTGAGTCAGCGCTGTGTCTGTGTCCCTTCTTCTACTTGTCCTTGTGTTCGTTTGCGCTGTTTTATTTCTATGTTTATAATGCACCACCGACTAGCCCAGCTCCAAAAGGAAGAAATGTAGTCCTGGCGACTCGACACGTGTAGTTCGATGTCGACGTTTTTTCACTCACTCGCTTTATTTTATCTGCGGATCATCCCGCTCAATACATCATTAAATATACGCAAATATGACGTTTAAGTATGATGACAAGTTCCAATGTTAGAACTGTAACAGAGACGATCGTTGCGTCCGGATCTCACAACGGGAACTCATTTCTAGATTGAGAAGGCTTTCGTTCCTGTTTCGGAGGAACGTGTTCTACACTGTTCGCCGGCGCCCTGGAACGTATGCCGCCGACACGACGCAGGGGGAATCCGGTTGCACATGCGAGATTAAACATACGAGAAGTAGGAGCCCCGCCAAAGAAGAAAGCACATAGTACACGACGAGCAGGGAGAAAGCAACGCCTACAACACGAGACGACTTGGGGGGACTCGAGACAGCGGTCGGAAAGGACGAACGTAATGTCGTCCTAACTATATATCCTAAACTGGCCACGTATAAATTAAGTCATAAAACCTTTTTTTCGTTTAAGCAACACGTCAGTGCCTGCAAAATAATTGGGTGACGAAAATGGGCGCCAGCTGCTACACAGTCAACTATTATACACTTAAAGCCGTTACACCGCATGCATCGCACAAAGACGGTCTGCACTACTGCCTGAAACGTGTTTCTTTCTTGTACGTCGCCTGACACATAGTGGTTATACAACAACACTCTGCAGACATGTTGTAGACGAGAAATACAGTCAGTCCTGTACCACTGGTAGTCTGGGGTCTTCAACGTGCATCATGCGTAGTAATAAAGGAACGACCGCCCGCCGGCACGATGCTCATCCAGATCGGGCAGGGGTGGGATTGAGCCCCGGACGATCCCTGGGCCGGTTTGCTGACGAGTGAGGGTGTTCTTACCGGCGGCTTGAGTAGCTGGAATAGGGGTTTCCTGAAAACAAAATACCTATAACCCTTTTTTCTATATAGCGGAGTTGTTAAGGGCTAGTTTCCCCAGGATCGTGTCCATCCGCACAGAAATGTCGACACAACACTCTGGTTGCCTCCGTCGCTCATAGATGGCGGTTGCTATCGAAAGTGTTGTGTTTGGCGGTTGTCTGCTTGCCGCCGTCGCTCTTGGATCGCGGCAACATTTCCAGCCTTTCCGCCTTGGCTTGCCGACTTGCGGCCGGCCATTACTTCATTCCCACCATAGCGCTGGTCTTCCTTCTTCACCAGAGTGGAAAGGCTGAAAGTATTTTTTCAGCTTTACAAATTTGTTGGAAAAAAAGCAGCAGCTGTGCATGAGAACCGCCATAATCGACGTTCAGTTTTCGTTTCCTCTTATTTCGTTTCCTTCAATTCATTATTGTAGAGTTTCCGATTCACTCACACCATAGGAACGGAGATGTATTCCTCTCTCTTTCCTATTTTTCTATCTATCTTCGTCGTCTTCCTTGTTGTATTTCTCTCTAAACTGTACAATCATTACCCTTGAAGGCCAGGTTATTGGCATCTTAGATTCTATTGTGTCCTTCTTTCCAGCATTTACCTGTGTGGGGGCTCGTCAACACCCGTTTTAGTGGTTGAGTATCTCGGTAAGAAAAGAGAAGGTCAGTAATGGCGGCTGTAGCCTTGCGCTTGTGTAAAGTGTCAAGAGAGAGAGCGTTTTTAATATTTTGATTTGATTTTTGGTCAAACATTTTGCATTATATTACTTACTCGAATGGTAAAACGGATATACGTAACTACATTACCATTCACTTGAGCAAGCAGGTAATACATTATCAACAAAGCGCACGTTTACTTCTGAAAGAGAGCTTATCAAAAATTAATTCCGTAAATACCAGGTGTTAAAATTTTACAATATAGTTTTCAATATCTGA
The DNA here is from genome assembly GCA_037355805.1 of Ixodes ricinus. NCBI lineage: Eukaryota > Metazoa > Arthropoda > Arachnida > Ixodida > Ixodidae > Ixodes > Ixodes ricinus. The sequence continues at coordinate 13,357 of JAZHYW010044586.1, read as the reverse complement.
TATACTATTACTTAGCATATCGATTATTTAATATCACGTAAACACATAAGTGTAAGAGTTGTGGATAACTAATAAGAAACACACAAACTGAGTAACGCGGAAGTTGCTAATCTTTCATTTTATTCGTGAGAAAACAAAATATGACTAAAACTGTGTTAATTATTAGAAACATGTGACACGTAGTGCGCAAACGTTTGAAAGAGTTATAGATGGCAGAAGGAAAGATTGTGTTAGAGATGAAAATAACTTGCCGGTCCAAAGGAGTGAACCACCTTGAGCGAACGCGTACAAGACACAACACCGCAGCCGGAAACAACTTCATTGCTGCATGTGGATGCTGCACTTCTTAGTTGCGATATGTGAATACAAACACTTTCACACTTTTGGAAGAAAGACAAATGTTCAAATACTTCTTACAGCGCAAGTTGATACAAGACATTGTATTGTAATACAGCATATAAGCACTCTAGTTGCATAAAAGTTGCAAACACTTTAAAACTTGAAGAAATTGGACCTAGAGACCTCTGGCAAAGAACGCTTCATTAAAAATATAGCGCAAGCAAAAAAAAACATGATGAACATTTACTCAGTTGAGAAATGATGCCAAGAGGTCTACAACACGAGCATATACAACAAGAACAATGAGAAATGTGAGCTGAAGCCAAGGTTAAATCGTAGCTTGACGTGAAGATTTGTTTTTTACACAACCACATAAAATGATTACACGTTTTAATCATGCCTTACCAGTACGCCTAATACTTTTAATTTGAACACTATCATTTCAGCACGTCGCAAGGTGGAGAATAAAAATTCACGAGTATTTAGTTCGCGATTTAAGTCATAATGTAAATCTTGATATAAATAAAACACTTTCCCCAAAACAAACCTGAAATTATTTTTCATATACATTTTGGGTATCACTTTATGCCTTTCTATGGTAATTTATTTTGTATTTAAAGAAAAGAAGAATCAAACAAAAGACATACACCTACAAACAGTTAGGGCCTAAACGAGCCGGTGAAGGTTAGACATAATTATAGACAAATCCTCGAGACTGGGAAAACACGAAGGACAACACAACTCACAGGGTCTCTGTGTGTTTGTTGTCCTTCGTCTTTTCCCCAGTCTCAGCGGGTTGTCTAAAATTATATATATCACGCAGCCATTTTTTATGCACATCTAGTGACAGAAAGTGAATTTCTTCTCGTTGAATTGAGCAAAATCACGTATACGTAATATAAATAAAATAAATCTGATTTATATTTTTACAGAAGTTACGAGGATTGAAACTAAAGAAGTTCGAAAATGTAACTCTAATTTCACGAGCCTAATTTGAAGCTCCGTGCCGTTTCAGTGAATTATTGTCGAATATATATACGTTTAAATTAGTGAAAGAAACTTTTCAAGCTTCAGGAACACTGCTATAACACCAGAAGCACCCCGATGACATCGTGCAGCGGACCAGGTTGAAGACATGCTTTGCCTAAGTGACCTAGGTATCACTCTTATGATTCAATTTTTTTTTCAAAGGTATCAATTTGTGTTAGGTTTTCCTGGCTTGTGCAGGTTCGAGTATTCTTTCCTTTCTGGAGTGCCTTTCTTGCCAAGGCGTCGAGATGACCCATAGTTGTACCGGGGGTTATGATGGTCTTCTATGCACGTATACAGGTAAGGTGATTTCACCTCATCTCAGAGGTCTTCTGAGGCTATTTGTCTGTTCCCTTTTTGTGTCATTCCGCCTTTGTGTGGCCACCTTGTGTGTATCCACAATCCTATGCTTCTTGCGTCGCTGCTTAGGAGGTTGCGCTGGAAGGTGAATCTGCATCCGCTGCCCGTGGAGGATATTTGGGACCAGTGAGGAGTGGCTTTGTGCGTCAGGTTGAGCTGCAAGACGCAGTTTGAAGTTTTCATAGTACACGGGATATGGTCCTTCAAATTTAAAACACTTCGTTGCTGGAGTGTCGGAGTACACATTGACAAGATGTGATTCTCCACAATTTTTTTTTGCATTTCGTTTTGTTTTTGCATTACTTTGTCAAAAAGACCACGAGTTCGGTATCTGAAGCACCGAGGCGGAGCTTGAATATGCTCAAAAAATTCGTGCGTTGAAAAACCTAGGCCCACTTTTAGCTTTCTATCGGTGGAGGGCTTGAAGGTTGGGACTATACAATTGCTCTGGGTCGTAATTCGCCTCCAAGCTACTCGTCCACACTAATAAACTCAAAAACTCAGCCTTCTTCCGTTAGGTAGTACCGTAAATCCTCGAGCCACGCGCTCACCTAGGCTGTACCGTCCACGACTGGACCTGGTACGAACGCTGGAACCTGAATTCGGTTCATTGTGTCCAGACGAAAAAGTAGTTTGCACAGTCCTTCTTCACCGGATACATCGATGACAAGACCTTCATGGTAAGCTGGTGACGGAAAACACTGACAAAATGCCACTACGTTGATTTCTTGCTAGAACGCAAATGATTCTGCTGTTGGAGGCTCTTACTTTTGCATACTGGAACAAGAAGTACTAGGGATTCCAGCGCTTATATTTGCCGATTCCGAGCGAGCACGAAATCGTCAACGTGGCCAGGAAAACCATCAATCGCGATGCCGTCGATTTGGATTTTAGTAACAACTGCCTTCTGACGGTTGGCCGGAGTGATCTCCGCCAACTACTGGTTTTCGGCGCTTTGCACTAAGAGAGGGATATAGGTTCTCTGCAGAAACGTTCCAAACGTTTTACAATAAGGAAGTGTTGCTCACCGCTGGCCCGGAGCGCTTGCCTAATAGACCACAATGTCACCTGCAGCGAGGTAGCCCCCTGGCCTTTGTAATTTGGTGCACCATGACGATTCTTGTGGCAGCAGGGTACCGATAAATAACGTGTTTGGTAAAATATAAAAAAAATATGGCCAGCTGGGGAAAACGTCAATACAGAGACGTACTCCTTCCTTCCTACAAGGATTTCAAAGGCTTGCATTCTCAGAAAAAAAAAGTATTGGACAGCAAGTACCATATAGAACTTTGTCTTTCTTCGCGTTTTTGGCTTTTTGTCGCTCTAGTTGTGGACACAAATTTCAACCATTCATTAGACCATATAAACCACCAGACCACCAAATGTCCCAAAAAATGACAGGCCATCGGGCAGTTAGACCACGCAAACAAAATGCTTGACTGTCTTTTCCGATAGGTTTACTGCTGCTTCGGCGGTTCCAGCGGTATTGTCGTAAGCAGGCAGCCTGGTGATTTGCCAGCCTCTCTGGAATGCATCGGAATCACCAGACCCGGCGAACAGCGTGCCGAGTCATGCGAGAACGCAGTGGGCGGAAGTGGGCAACCATGTGACTAACTGCAAACGCGAGGAAGCTGAGGCCGATTCCGACCGCCCAAATAACAATGCACGGTCGGAAGTCACTTAGTCCCAGTGCTTCCTCTCCAGTATTCGAGGGCCGGCCGTACTTTTGTTCACGCCTAACCCTACTCTTGAACTCCGCAAGTCGCTCCGCTTGTACAAACAAACCGGCTTCAAAAGCACGGCTCAAGAGTTTGTTTAAGGACCTGTAGTACGGCGAATTCGATCTTAACCGAGGTCCCATGATTACGGGAGACAGGAGCGTGTTCGTCTGCACGAAGCCGAAGCGAAAGAGCTCTTCTTTGAGGCTTAGAGCCTCGTCCGAGCTAGGCTTGAAAACGAACCAGGCCTTCTTGCCAGCTTTCGCAAGCAGCTTTCCTGACCCGTCCAAGCAATCGTAATTTTTTTCGACCGTCTGTTCGTAGTCCATGTGAGGCCAAGCCCGATGTACGAGTTCTTCTGGGAAGTTCACGAAGCAAGCAGCCGGGCCCATGGACTTCGCCATCTCCAAAGACGTGTACTCGGTAAGCTCCCCATCCAGGGGTACGTTACACAACAGGGATGTGAGTGACTCCTTTGTACCCTGTGGCCAGTACTGTTACCATCAGATACCATACCCCGAGAAGAAACCTGAGCGAGTGAATATTTTCAGCGTCCGGAGGCACGGGATACGCTTGCTGTACCAGGGACGCCGCCAGAGGTGACGCGACAGCGTGAAAGTCTGGAATGACCCCACTGACTCTGTAGAGGAAGAAACTGATCAGCAGACAAGCAATGAAGCAGGCTAAGAGAGCCGCCCAGACAAGGATGCTGAAGGGCAAGAAGATTACAGCTTCCTTTGGCAAGGGCTCCAGCGCTCTGACAAACGTTGCGAAACCGGCTCTTTCAAAATAAGAAGGCGTCGATACTGTTGGAAAGTAGAGATCGCGCGTATTAACCAAGGGAGCATAAAAAAGCGTTCCTGGATCAATCACATTTTGACTCAAATAATAGTAAAGAGAATCCATACTTTGTATTTTAATTATTTTTACAGAACAGTTGTCGTGACGCATACTTTCCGTTAACGTGCGAAACGATGGACTTCGGCAAATCAGCGGCTCCAGGCACGCGATGGTAATTTCACGTCCCAGAATAGGCTCGTCTATGGTTAGTCTACCGGGGAAGTCACGTGGGGTACCTGAGGTGCAGTTTAGGCACCTGACGTTGTAATGCCCCACCAGAAGTATCTGCTGATCGCGCACGACAATGTGAAAATCCACCCCGCGCCGGAGCTTTTCAAAATCGTCATTCCCTGCAACAGCGGAATACCATCTGCTCATACGAAATTCGCTCAGGTTACTGGTTACTGTGCACAGAGTCGCCCAATACGGATGGATAAGAAAATCAACGTACGACGCATTAGTTGTTCTGCAGAATATACGAAGCGCGATATGTAGGTTATCCATGGTGCTGCAGTTAAAATGGCACACGTCGCTAAGTGTGCTGTAGATTGTTTGTGAAGTTGGTAGCACCTTTAGGAGCTGGGTAAGCAGACGGATTTCTTCCACTCCAAATTCTGGCGGGAATATGACGTCCAGGTACGCCAAGCTGGTCGCATCGAGCAGCAGGTCCCGAAAGCCACGAGAACCCACGATGTCTTTCCAGTAGCGGACATTCTTCGGGGGCGGAGGTCGGCGCTGTGGCCTGGAGCAGGAGAACCGTGACCAGTGTTGCTAGAGTGGAATGCATAACACGCTAAGGTTGACGGATGTTCACGTTCGATAATTTGTTCAGTGGCTGGATAGTGCGCGGTTGACTCAGAAGTCAGTTATGGTGACCTTTCTGTTCTGAGGTGAAACTCGCAGTGATATATGAATCGAGGCTCCTACCAGCAGTATGACGCGTCGCCACAGCACTATACCTATAAAGCATATTGTGTTTTTCGTAACATCTGAGTTTCCGCAATGTCAGACGTGGCGTGCCTCGTTCAATTAACACTTTCCTTCGAGTTGAGTGGTACAAACACCATTAATGCATTGTGTGAGTTCCTTCAGCAGCTTCTCCTGAGGCGGGAACAAAGTTTCGAACACCTTCCTGATGATTACTGAACACGACATTTAAAATGAACTAAAGTGAGGTGGAGAGGAAAGAGATATTTGCACGACACTCGAAGCGAAACATGGGCAAAATGAACTGCGGTGGACCTAATACCCCTGCCACACGGCAAAATTGAAGGTCCTTTCCATCGGATGACATTAGAGAGGTTATGGAAACGAAAGTTAAACCAGTAAATATATTTTTCTTAACGGAATGCTCAAGGGCTACCTGCTATACACAGCAAGGTTTGCGATTGTTAGAGCTCTGTGGCGAATATATTCACACGTTTCTGGTGGAGACCCGCCACGTAGCTGATAATTGCAACTTCGGCAGCAGTGTTGTACACAGCGACATTTCCAGGAACGACGTTCCTCGAACGCGTTTCTTTTAGGAGGAACAAAGGAGCGCCGCCGTTCCGTCTGGCATCGGTGTAACTGGAACGGATACTTGTTCGTTTTTCGAAAGAAGGGTGTGATGAACGGCGTTAATTAGTTTGTCTCTTAGTCTGATTTTATCCGAATTCAGTGGGAATTTAGGCTTTCTTATTATCGACTATTTTAACCTCCGACTTCCAGGGATGGGGAAGTGCCCGGGAGGTATTCGGAAACAAACAAACGGAAGAAATGTAATCCTGGCGACTCGACACGTATAGTTCGATGTCGATATTTTTTCACTCGCTCGCTCTATTTTATTTGCGGATCATCCCATTCAATGCATCCTTAAAAATACGCAAATATAGCGTTAAAGTATGATGACACGTTCCAATCTTAGAACTGTAACGGAGACGATCGTTGCTTCTGTTTTTCATAACGGGAACTCGTTTAACGGGAACTCGTTTAACGGGAACTCGTTTCTAGATTGAGAAGGCTTTCGTTCCCCTTTTGGAGTAACGTGTCCTACACTGTTCGCCGGCGCCCTGGAACGTATGCCGCCGACACGACGCGGGGGAATCCGGTTGCACATGCGAGATTAAACATACGAGAAGTAGGAGCCCCGCCGAAGAAGAAAGCACATAGTACACGACGAGCAGGGAGAAAGCAACGCCTACAACACGAGACGACTTGGGGGGACTCGAGACAGCGGTCGGAAAGGACGAACGTAATGTCGTCCTAACTATATATCCTACACTGGCCACGTATAAATTAGCTCATAATACCTTTCTTCTTTTAACCAACACGTCAGTGCCTGCAAAATAATTGGGTGACGAAAATGGGTGCCAGCTGCTACACAGTCAACACTTATACACCCTCAAAGCCCTCAGTCGCACCGCGTATGCATGGCACAAAAGACGGTCTGCACTCACTGCCTGAAACGTGTTTCTTTCTTGTACGTCACCTGACACATAGTGGTTATACAACAACACTCTGCAGACATGTTGTAGACGAGAAATACAGTCAGTCCTGTACCACTGGTAGTCTGGGGTCTTCAAGTGCATCAAGCAGTAGTAATAAAGGAACGACCGCCAGCCGATACGATGCTCATCCATTTGAAACTAAACATTCGAGAGAAATCTCTCTGGTTGGGAAATACAGTAATTAAAATATGGCAACCAACCAAGTCCTAAACGTGTAGGAGCCCTACGTTTCGAACCGACTTGGTTCTTCGTCAGGGGCGACTGTGGCCGTTGAGGAGCGGCGTTTTTTGGTCTTCTTTTCTTCTCTCAGGGATGTGGCGCATTTCTCGATCTTCTTCTTCACGAATATGGCGAAGCCCGTTCACATACACTGTTGGCAAAGCACCAAGGCACCTATTTATGTTGCCTGGCGTCGTTTGAATGTGCCAGGACTCGATGAAAAGCCTATGTCGGTTGTTAGCCTCTGCGTCGATAATGCTGGTGTTGTCGAAATCAATCCGGTGGTCTTTGACTTCGCAGTGCTCAGCGACTGCGCTGCGCTCGTGGTCGAGCTTTGCGAACGTCATTTTGTGTTGGCGTATTCTTTCAGTAAAGTTCTTTGTCTCGCCGATGTAAGAGGCTGGACAGTCTGCACAAGGGATCTTATAAACCACGCCCTGCTTTTTTCGTTCGGAAGGCGATCTTTGGGCGGGGCATTAGTAATCAAGCGTGGACATCGGCTTGTGGGCCATGCTGATTCTTTCTTTGCTGCTAGCACGCGTGCAAGCGCCTCGCTTGTTCCTTTGACGTAAGCCGTGTACGCAGTTACCTCCAGTTTGATTCTAATCCACCCAGCTCTGCCACAAAGCATCGGTGGTTAGGACACTGCTGTCTAGGGCGAAGACTATATGCTCGTCCGAGGCTGACAGAAGAAAGGAAGAAAAACCATCCGTGCTGATCTCAAAAAGAACGGATACACGAGCGCCTTCATCCAACGCGTTGCCCGGCGTCAAGCTCGGGATCACAGAAACCAGCAACCACAAGCCTGTACGCAGCCACGCTCAACATCGCGCATCTGCGTACCTTACGTCAAAGGAACAAGCGAGGCGCTTGCACGCGTGCTAGCCAAAGAAAGAATCAGCATGGCCCACAAGCCGATGTCCACGCTTGGATTACTAATGCCCCGCCCAAAAGATCGCCTTCCGAACGAAAAAAGCAGGGCGTGGTTTATAAGATCCCTTGTGCAGACTGTCCAGCCTCTTACATCGGCGAGACAAAGAACTTTACTGAAAGAATACGCCAACACAAAAATGACGTTCGCAAGCTCGACCACGAGCGCAGCGCAGTCGCTGAGCACTGCGAAGTCAAAGACCACCGGATTGATTTCGACAACACCAGCATTATCGACGCAGAGGCTAACAACCGACATAGGCTTTTCATCGAGTCCTGGCACATTCAAACGACGCCAGGCAACATAAATAGGTGCCTTGGTGCTTTGCCAACAGTGTATGTGAACGGGCTTCGCCATATTCGTGAAAGAAGAAGATCGAGAAATGCGCCACATCCCTGAGAGAAGAAAAAGAAGACCAAAAACGCCGCTCCTCAACGGCCACAGTCGCCCCTGACGAAGAACCAAGTCGGTTCGAAACGTAGGGCTCCTACACGTTTAGGACTTGGTTGGTTGCCATATTTTAATTATTGATGCTCATCCAGATCGCGGAGGGGTGGGGATTGAGCCCCGGACGATCCCTGGGCCGGTTTGCTGACGAGTGAGGCTGTTCTTACCGGCGGCTTGACTAGCTGGAATAGGGGTTTCCCAAAAAACAAAATTTTTATAACCCTTTTTTTTTTCTCTTACAGCGGAGTTGCTATGGGCGAGTTTCCCCAAGATCGTGTCCATCTGCACAGAAATGTCGACACAACACTCTGGTTGCCGCCGTCGCTCATAGATGGCGGTAGCTGTCCAGAGTGTTGAATTTTGCGAGAGAAGTAAATGCTGAAACTAGACAACGTAATTCAAAGCAAACTTTCTGCAGCGACGAAGAGTTGGAAATAGTCGCTGAAAGAATAGAGGAAGCAGTTTCAAGGCAACGGTATACAGATTGGACCTATGAGAGCCTAACTAGGCTTTTTGCTCTGGAGCTAGACAAAGTTCAGAGTAAACGAAAGGGGAAGCAAGGACATAGACCAAAAAGCTGGTGGGACAAAGAAGTGAAGCAAGCGATACAAAAACGTCAGGAAGCCTCTAGAGAACACAGGTATTCCAAGCGTAGTGGGGAGTCAGAAACGGAAGTAAAAAGAAGATGGGACACTTTTATAACATGTCGCTGAGAGGCATCCAGTTTGATCAATGCAAAAATTCAGAGAAAGGATGTAAGAATGGATGAGTAATGTAAGCAAGAAAGATAGAAATGCAGCCAAGAAGTTTTGGAAGCACTTGAACTCACCTCGGTGAAACGACGCAAGCTAGACAGAGGTTCATATTCTCGCATCAGGGAGATCAATTAGAGGGAGATGATGCGATAGGACTTATAGGAGCAGTGATGGAGGAGAAATTTCGGGAACGGGTACATGTGGAAGATAGGAGAACCGAAAGAAAGTAACAGTCCAGCTTGTGACATCGCGGATTTTGGACAAAGAGAATAGGAAAAGGCGGAACGAAGAGTCCCATGGCACGTCAACAGGCAGATGGTATCCCAATCAAGCTGGTGAAGAATTTGGGTCCTAAATCTAAGGCAAAACTAAGGGAGGTAGTGAGAACTATGAATATTCCAGATGAATGGAGGCTTAGTAGGATGAGTATGATATATAAGGGAAAGGGAGATAAGTCTGATATTAGGAATTATCATCCCATAACCGTGACACCAGTTATATACAGGTTGGTAATGCAGATTATAAAGAACAAGACTGGAGGAATGGGTAGATTGCGAGGGCATACTGGGAGAGTTACAGAACGGGTTTCGGAAACAAAGAAGGTTGGAGGACAATATATTTTCTTTAACACAGTGTATAGAAATAGCGCAAAAAGAAAACAGACAGCTCTGGCTGGCATTTCTTGATATCAAGGGTGCCTATGACAATGTGAACCAAAGGAATCTGTGGGACATAGTGGAGAGCTTAAACCTAGATGAAGGACTAACAGCAATATTAAGGAACATTTACAAAGATAATAAGGTGATTTATAACACGGGAAAGAAAGGCAACGGGTAAAATATAAAGATAAGACGAGGGCCTTAGACAGGGGTGCCCGTTATCGCTCTTTGCTGTTTATGTTGTATCTTAGAGGATTGGAGGATAGACTAGAGAAGACCTGGGCTTGGATTCGACCTTTCGTACAGTAAGCTAGGCCAAAAATTCAGCAATCCTTACGGGATTGATGTATGCCGATGATATCGTACTAATGGCTAACAACAGGATAGATTTTCAGGAATTAATGAGCATCCGTGGTAGGGAAGAAGAGGAATTAGGTTAAAAATTCAGGAATAAAAAATCAGCAGTCATGATTTTTAACAATGATGAAGTTGAAAGGCTGAAGATGCAGAATATTACAGTTGAGAGAGCTAGTAAATGCAAGTATCTAGGAGTATGGATATGAGATGGTGCAGAATATCTCAGTGAGCATGAAAAGTATATATTAGGTAACGGCAACAGAAATGCAGCTGCAATGAAAAATAGAGCACTTTGGAATTACAACAGGTATGAGGTGGTGAGAGAGATTTGGAAAGGGGTCATGGTGCCTGGCTTTACTTTTGAGAACGCAGTGCTATGCAGGAAATCCGAAGTGCATGCAAGACTAGAAATAAAACAGCGCGTAGTAGGTAGGCTGGCTTTGGGGCACATTGCAAAACGCCAAACCGAGGAGTACAAGGAGACATGGGATGGGCGTCGTTTGAGGGCAGGGAAGCTGTGAGCAAGATAGAATTTGGGGATCGGTTGAGGCCAGTGTTGGGTAAAGTACATCTAAAAGGTACTTCAAGTAAAGTACAAAGAAAATGAGACGGGATGTACTTTAAGTAAAGTATGAAGTACACTGGATGCAATGTACTAGGTAAAGTACTATAAATACAATGTAACTTTCAAAGTAAAGTACAAGCATTTGAATACAATCTTTCTATGAGTGATTTTTTAACTGGTATGCACTGCCCAGGGGTAATCAAGGTGCATGACCTATTTTCAAGAACAGCGGCGAATATTTGATAAAGTCAAGTGGCCACAGAGTAGTTATTTTCATGACTTAAGCTAAATTCAGAGGTACCTCTTCTGAATTTGGCGCCACTTGCACTGCACTGAATTTTTGCACCCAAGCGTGGTTAATATATACTAGGAGAGAGCATGACGTCAGTGAGTGTGCAAGCGAGCTGGTGATAATTAATCAGAATGTGTTACCTGAGATTGAGGTGCCAAACAATTGAGGAACTTTTAAGTCAAAGGAAAAGACAAAAAAGAGAATGTCTCAAAACACTGAGTCGTTCTCCTCTGTAGTCTTTTTCTTCGACTTGAAAGTTTAATTGTTCCGCACCACAGTTTCAGGTGCTAGATTATGATTAATTTGGCCCTCATAATATTTTAAACCTCCTCACTTGCGCTGAACGACCGAGAAGTAGCGAGAGCTCAATAAGCTGCTGGAAAGCCGTCCCAAAACAAGTCGGAGCGATGTGTCGTCCGCTCACGTCTGTGCTAAGAGTAGAATATTCTCCCAGTATTTCTTCGAGTTGAATAAGTCATTTCGTGATATAAATATAACAAAACAAAATTTGGGGTATGTACTTTTAAGTCAGAAATTGTACTTTCCTCAGAAAGTACCATAAAAGAGTACTTTAAGTAAAGTACATACATACCCAGAGAGCGGTACTTCAAGTAGATACAAGTTTCCCAAATCCAACCGCTTCACGTCTGGTGCTAAGAGTAGAATATTCCTCCCAGTATTTCTTCGGAGTTGAATAAGTCATTTCGTGATATAAATATAACAAAGCAAAATTTGGGGTATGTACTTTTAAGTCAGAAATTGTACTTTCCTCAGAAAGTACCAGTAAAAAAGTACTTTAAGTAAAGTACAAGTACATACTCAGAGAGTGTACTTCAAGTAAAGTACAAGTTTTAAAATCTACTTGAAGTAGTACTTTAAGTACAATCTACTTGAAGCACTTCCCAACACTGGTTGGGGCAAATGGATGGAGAGCAATGGGCACGAAAGGTTTTCAGCTATTTATACATGATGAGTATAGACACAAAGTGGAGACAGCGCACTAGGAAATAGATGAAAGTTTTTAGGCTATAGTGGAGTTACGGAAGATCAGGTCTCAGTTAAGATAGCAAGTTAAGGCCACAGAAAGAGATCGGTGGCTGGAGGAAATGCAGACAAAGACGGCTCTCGAAAGCTATAGATTAAACAAAACAGTTATTGCCAAAAAAAGCATTTATGACAATTCTAGGGGAAGCTCATTGTTGTTTGAGGCAAGGACAGGTGTTTTGCCGAACCAGAACATACAGAGCGAAGTACCAGGAAATGGATACAGTGTGCGCTGCTTGTGGAGAGGTGGACGAGACGGCAGAGCACTTGATACTCTACTGTAAAGGGCTTCACCCTATGCCTACCGAAGACAACATAGATTTAATAAAGTCATTGGGTTTTAGAGACAGCGAAGGAAAAGTGGATTACAAGACAGTAGAGATTACCAAGCAAAAGATTAAGTGAATGGTGGCAGAAAGCGAGAGAGAACTAGGTATTTTCTTATTAACTCATGGCAAGGGGGTTTTATAGCCTCACTTTCTTTTCAGTGCGGATTGAATATAGTTTTCCCATTTAAATATTCTAAACTTGAATGGTAAAGCAAAATGGCTAGGTGGCGTAAGCTACCCCCGATCCAAAGGGCTCAGCCGCATTCATCCATCCATCCATCCGTTGTGTTTGCCGGTTGTCTGCTTGCCGCCGTAGCTTACAGATTGCGGCAACGCTTTCCAGCCTTTCCACTCTGGCTTGCCGACTTGCGGCCGGCCATTACTTCATTCCCACCATAGCACCCCTTCGCTGGTCTTCCTTCTTCACCAGAGTGGAAAGGCTGAAAGCATTTTTTCAGCTTTACAAATTTGTTGGAAAAAAGCAGCAGCTGTGCATGGGAACCGCCATAATCGACGTTCAGTTTTCGTTTCTTACGTATTTCGTTTCCTTCAATTCATTATTGTAGAGTTTCCGATTCACTCACACGATAGGAACGGAGATGTATTCCCTCTTCTCTTTCTATTTTTCTATCTATCTTCGTCGTCTTCCTTGTTGTATTTCTCTCTAAACTGTACAATCATTACCCTTGAAGGCCAGGTTATTGGCATCTTAGATTCTATTGTGTCCTTCTTTCCAGCATTTACCTGTGTGGGGGCTCGTCAACACCCGTTTTAGTGGTTAGGTATCTCGGTAAAAAAAGATAAGGTCAGTAATGGCGGCTGTAGTCTTGCGCGTGTGTAAAGTGTCAAGAGAGCAGAGCGTTTTTAATATTTTGATTTGATTTTTGGTCAAACATTTTGCATTATATTACTTACTCGAATGGTAAAACGGATATACGTAACTACATTACCATTCACATGAGCAAGCAGGTAATTACATTATCA
>JAZHYW010044584.1:0-30504 GCA_037355805.1 Ixodes ricinus | reverse complement strand
TAGTGATGCAAAACTATCAATAGATTGATTATCGATACTATCGATAGTTTTTCCAAAACTATCGATAGTGTCGCAGAACTTATCGATAGTCGACTATCGATAGTACTATCGATAGTTTTTCGATAGTCGACTATCGATAGTACTATCGATAGTTTTCGATAGTTGACTATCGATAGTACTATCGATAGTTTTTCGATAGTCGACTATCGATAGTACTATCGATAGTTTTTCGATGGTTGACTCCATCGATAGTACTATCGATTGTTTTGCGATAGTCGAGTATCGATAGTTCTATCAATAGTTTTTACTATCGATACTCAGATTTCTGGCGACTATCAATACTATCGATGGTACTATAGATAGTTTGCATACAACTAGAGCGAACACAGTTGTTGCACCGCTGCTCTCCTCCCTTCCTCCTCTCTTCGCCCAAACTCCCGTATTCGTCATCAATGAAAGCTGAACCAAAGTTGGCAGGGTAACTTATGATGTACCGCAGGAAAGGCTACAAGCGCGAGCTCCTTGCTTTATTTAGTGACTCTAGGTGCCCCCTTAGGACTTGGAGAAAAAATATTGAAGTGCCGCAAACGGAAACAAAATAATATTTAGGTTTTAAATGTGATATTTCACACACAATAATCAAAAACTGCGCGTCAAACCGATTTCGACATACCGTCCTTCTCTCGTGGTTTAGCAAGAATGCAATCGACATCAACTTAAAAGTGCTCCGTTTATTTATCGAGATGACTAGAGAAAGCTGTTGTTACAAGTATGAACCTTCAGCTAAGCTAAGGGACCTAAGCTAAAGGTACCTTTACTCTGCCGTGTAATTATGGGTATAAAGCCCTTGATAAAGGCGTTTTACACTGTACCGCCAACCAGTGGCGTCACAAGGGGGGGCGGGGGGCGGACCGCCCCGGGTGCAGGGCTTAGGGGTGTCGCGGCGGGCACGGGGGGGGATCGCGGCGGGCCACGCGATAGCGGGGGCAGGAGGTGCAGCGTGACACGCGAGGCGGGGGTGCTGCGGCGGGCTGCCGCCCTGGCGCTGCTGACCTCGTGACGCCACTGCCGCCAACCATTGTTATGGAAACCAGCATAAGACACGTGCCACGAGCGGATCCGCTGACATTCGCCTCCGGGGGCCGCTCGAGAAACGGACACGGGCCCGTGTACTGGCCTCTGGACACTACTTGCAAGCACGGTGCACGCTACTGATTTCACCTTACGTGTACCGCAGGAAAGGCCGCTAAGCGCGAGCTCCTTGGTCTGAGGCACATCCTCGGCGGCACATGCCCACGTGCCTTGAGCGGCAGCCGCCAATGCGTTGCTGGAGCTTGCGCTTCTAGCTCGTTGCCAGGTACAACATAAGGTGACAACGCAGGATAGTTGAGTGTCCCATCTGAAAAAACGCTGGAGCGAGAAAGAGAAGAGGCAGCGACGCAAACTACTGCCGTCGTCAAAACTCACCGATAGTAATCCGTCGACAGTACCATTACGATAGGTCCACGGATGAGCTCGACTCTCGATGGTTTCCCGATAGTGCCGATCAACAACAACTTTCCGATAGCCGACTATCGACAGTACTAATCCACAGCGTGTCGACAGTCGACTGACTTCGACAGTTTTTCGATAAAGTCGATCTGATCGATAGTCGTACTATCGATTACTCATCGATTGTACTATCGATTGAACTATCGATATGCTCTTCGATAGATCGACTAATCGATAGTACTGAATCGATAGTTTTTTAACTAGTCGATAGCTTCAGATTTCATGACGTCATCGATACCACTCGATAGAACATGCATCGATAGTTTTACATCACTCACTTTGTACCCTCCCTGCTTCCTTGGGCAAGGACCGTGCCCCTCGTACTGGCAAGTGCTCTCAGTGCACTTACTGATGTATTACTTAGGTTCCCTTTGAGCCTTAAATTGATATTTAAAAAAAAGTAGACAGTAGCGCGCAGCAGCAGCCTCCCCCGCCCCTCCACTCTCTATCTCTCTCCATAGAAATATTTTAGGATTCCTCCTGATGGCTAAAATAATTTTGAATGCAATCGGTCTGCATTTTGTGGTGTCCATCTGTAACCTGATACATCATCAGGGTGTCTACCAACCTGGAATTCTCAGGAAATCGTCAAAAAGTTGGCTTCGTCAGGGGAAATGACCAGTGAGAGTGGAATGGCGATGCGAATGCAATGCTTGGCGGTAGCGCATGGGCATGACTATGCTGAATAACGTTTCCGAATATGATCCTTTGACCCAGAAGTGGTCAGAAAGTTTTTATCAAAATAGTCGAGGAATTTCTAGAAAAGTCAGGGAATTTGAAATCAGTAATTTGGTGGACACCCTGATGCACTGGTTCCACCGTATGAAACACTTCATAATCAAGTGAGAATTGGAAAAAGCGAAATATAGAAAGGCAGCAACGATCGCTGCCTCACTTGTCTTCACTCTGCTGCATTGACTCTTCCATCTATGACCCTGTGGGCACTCAACATGTCCTTGACAATCTTACTTTGGCTCTCTGCAGCTTCGTCTGACTTCCAGAACTTATTTCTGAACATTGGCTTTTTTTAATCCAGACCCCGGAAAAGACTTTCGGGAACCCGACGTTACTTTTCACTGGGAAAGCATCCATGGACATCTGGCCGCATGTGCGTTGTCTGCGAGGACCTATGAATCGACATCCTGGACTTTTCAGCAGGAATCTTTCTGGTATTTGCCATTTACTGAGCGTAGAAAGGTCAGTGATGGGGGGGGGGTAATCGACAAACACACTTTTGTGCTTGAGCACCTCATGGGTAAAAAAATACAAAGGTTTCGGTGAGTGCTGTGAAAGTTGTCCCAGCGCTTGAAGCACATTTCTACAACAGGGAAAAATTAGCAATGAACGGTTACTGTTTTAATGTTTTCCAATATGTATTTGGTGAATATTCCAGCTATAATACAAAGGTTTGTGTGTTCCATTGTGTATCCAAACCTCTGTTAGATCTCTTTTTCTTTTTTAGTGCATCTGTTGATCTGAGGATCCAAATCATAAAGAAAAAAACTGCAGAAAGAAAAACAAAGCTCTTAAAAACAGCAAGCAGGCAAAACAAGCCTTTAGGAAACTTATTGTAACTTATTTTTATTCTAATTTATTCCTGGAACACCAAGCAGGCAAAGCAAGCCTTCGCAAAACTTGTCATTGTAATTTATTTTCATTCTTGTCTAATATTTAAACCAGTTTTGTGGTATTACTATTTGTCGGATGGAATGTCTTTATTCACGCGCGCTCGCGACCACACCAGCGTTTGTGCATGGCGAATGGCGATGGTGCTGCGAGCTAAAAGATGGAATGAAAAACAACGAAGCGGGCCCCCATGGGGCCCCCACAGGGCTCCCCCTAGAAACGTTGCCTGCGGTCGGGAACTGGCTGCAGGTGATGGACCGAGAGGCCGGCGAAGTTGAACTGAGCGTGGTAATAGGGCTGAGGCAGCGTCCGATAACCGCTGAGGTGAAAGTGGGCTGGCGTCTGGCAGACTGCAGGCAAAGGGGATCGACTGCGTGCTATGCTCCCGTAGTTGCCTCCAGCGGAAACAGCGGGCACTCGCCGGTGGCTCGAAGTAAACCTCAGACTCGCAGAATGATGCGACCAGCTGTGGGATCGCTGCAGGTATATTCCTCAGAGTCGCGGTGTTGAGCGGACGAGCGACGCTGATGTTCTACGACTCAACAGCCGCACTGCCCTTCACGGTCAACGACGCACTGTAGCCGGTGGCATGGCAGTCACGGCAGCGGCGAAGATGGCGCCGCAGGCCAGCGTGCCGAGCCGGCAGGGACGAGCGAAGTGGATGCGTTCCGACGTGCCGGCGGCAGACGCGATGGGAGATGAGGTGATGCAGGCCGCAGGTGCGGAGGCCGAGCCTGAGGAAGATGCTACTGACCTCCGCCCCCTCGTCCGAAGCCGCATCGTTGTAGTGTCGCAGGTAGCGGAGAACATTCACCTGGATGACAGACGCTCGGAGCAAATCACGTCCGGGTCACCATTTTGTCGAAAAACGTCAGGCGACTCCGATGTCTCGGATGGAATGTCTTTATATCACGCGCGCTCGCGACCACACCAGCGTTTGTGCATGGCGAATGGCGATGGTGCTGCGAGCTAAAAGATGGAATGAAAAACAACGAAGCGGGCCCCCATGGGGCCCCACACTATTAGTTCTTATGATGTTATTTGTTTAGTTATTGTGATAAAACACCTGTGATAAGCCGAAGCAGGCTTTTGAGCCAATATGTATCGCATTAGTTTCTAATAAAGTAATTGTTTTAAATACTTGTGGTTTGTTTTGCAGTACCTGCATGGTAGGACTCATGAAGTTCATGTGCACAAATGGCAGTGATATGAGCTGAGACAAAACAGCTATCTTTATTGTTCAATTTGAAGATTCCTGCAATTTATTGCCACCCACCTCTTCACTCAAAGCAGGCATAAAGCAACAGAGCATGCTGCTTCACACCAGCTCTAGCCAATAGTCCAGACATGTGATAAAAAAGATATACAACCTATTGTAAATGATAAGTGTAATCAAACTAATAGAAAGTTAAGCTGCCGATTAAAAAAACTAACTTTTTTTGAAGTGTGCACATTCCAAAAGCTTCTGTTGTGTTTCAAGATATATTTTAGAGCAGCATTCAGTTCAGTATCGTTAAGACCATCATCATTCATTTTTCCATGTTTCATTAAAGGAAATTGTAAGATATTAGTTCTGCATTTCGACGTTTACACTTGCAGACAATTGATGTTACCGCTTCTTTTAGGTGGAATCGAAGTTTCCATTTCAACTTTTATACTTTCACACAGTTGATGTTGCTACTCTTTTTTAGGGAAATTCAAGTTGAACCTCGCAGGCGGCAAGAAGTCTCCTAACGATCACAATGCCTCCCTTTGTTCAACAAACTAACACTTGACTAGGGCTGCTATACTCCAGACAAAGTGAGAGTCAGCACTGACTATCTTTCGGAGAGTCGCTCATACACTCCCATGACTCTTTTGACATAGGAGTCACGGGACTCTTCATAAAAGGAGGGTCCTGACAACTCTTGTTACAGTGTCACTGGGATTACCAGGAAGGAGTCCAGTGACTCTCTTTCTCCGTTAGATAAGAGTCGTTAAAGAGTCACAGTTGACTATGTCCTCTGGAGTCGCCCATACACTACCATGACTCCAGTTTGATAAGAGTCGCAGGACTCTCTTAAAATAAGAGTCAAGTGACTCTACTAACAAGAGTCGAGAAAGAGTCAAATGTGTGGTGCGCAAAGACCCCCACAGGGAGTCGTGGAGACTCTCTTTAAAAAAAGAGTCGAGGGACTCTACAAACTGGAGTCGTGGAGGTGTCGAATCTGCGGCGCGCAAATAACCCCCAGAGGGAGTCATGCAGACTCCTTTTTTTTTTTTAAGAGTGTACTGCGAGACCGTCATACTCCGCACTCGGTATGGCCTCATGACGCCGCCGACGACCGTTAGGCTATTTATTTTGTTTCTTTAGATTTTTTGTTGCGACGACTACTCCACCGTGCCTGAGAGTTTCCAGCGCAGGTCCGGCAGGTTTTAATTATTAATATTGTCGTTTGAAAGGCACTCTTCCTATGCTGCTTCGTTCCTGACGCCATAAAACTATTATTTCTTTTTAGATTATAGGCACGAAAATCCACACTGACTAGGACCTGAGTAACAGCACCCAGATGTTGGCCGATACTCTGCATTACTCAGGCCCAAGTCCGTGTGGATTTTTCGCGCCAACCGCGGACCCCTCCCCGATGTGTACGCGGACTTGCTTAAATAGGACTGTTGAAGTTTTTTCGCTCATTCCTGCTTGAAGGTTTCACTGATTATGTTTCCCGCATGGGAAACCAAACGTTTGACTAAATTTTTTATCTTGTTATGTAAAGTCGGCGCAGTTTTTTTAATCATCATGATTCCTGGCTTTTGGAATATTTTTGCATACAATGTAAAAATAAAGCATGGCGTACAAACACATCACACGCGCACGCACTCAAAGTTTGTCCAGAAGTCCAATGTCCCCGACGTGTTTTTGTAGCGCTTTCAAAACGATACACTGATACCGCCAAGTGTTCTCCGGCCCAGGATTTTGGTTACATTAAATAGTCTATGGTCCAGCAGTTGCAGCGTTCTTCTCGTGTCTTCTCGTTGGGTGGTGTATTTCACGCATACACACAAAAGATGCTACTAACAAAGCTAAATAATTGGGCTAATTAATTATTAGACTAATTTTATTAGACTAATTGTATCCACAAACCAATCCGACCATGAAGTAAACTTTTTATTATTTTTATACATGGCGCTAACTTTTCCCGCCCATATTTTTATGGTGTCAGGAACGAAGACGAAGCAGCATAGGCAGAGTGCCCTTCAAACGACAACAATAATAATTATTAAAAACTGCCGGATCTCCGCTGAAACCAGGAAGCACGGTGGAGTAGTCGTCACGAAAAAAAAATCCAAAGGAACAAGACATATAGCCTAACAGTCGTCGGCGGCATCATGAGTCCTCGCCGAGTGCGGAGCATAACGGTCCTGCAATACGGCATATATTGTGCATTCGTTATTTTCTTTTCTTTTCTTTTTTACCACGTCGACTTCTGACTGCCAGAATCTCTCCCTCCTTCGTCCCAACGCGTTGTTTGCTATTAAATTAATAAATCAGCTTCAAATAAGGGTCGTGGAATCCTGTCTAGGGTAAAGAAACAAAAAAAGGAAATAAAGAGGGAAGATTGCGAGCAACACGGCCGCTCCTCCTCTATCAAAGAACACGCCGTCGGAGAATCCAACGGATCCCTTCTTATTTATTTAATTTTTATTTCCTTTGTTACTTCATTTTGTTGTGGGTCCGACTGTTCCCTTCTTTGTAACGATGACGACCGTCGCGAGAATCCGCTGCGCTGAGCCCGTTGCCCCCCTGCGTGCATAAAGACCACTGCGCCAACCACTTCTCAAGTGCCCTTTTCAGGGCCCCCTATTTTGCAAAAGGAGCTGTTTTCTGAATGTGGCAGCCAGTGTCTCTGTAAAAGTTCACAGGAAAGACCCAGCAAAGCTACGTGGTCCCGAACTTGGATATCGCGTGTTATGATTCAAATAAAATTGTTTTTGCTTATTTCGCGCTTTTGATCACAATAAATGCTGCCGTTGCAGTTATCACGCGGTGCGGTTGCTTGCTCAGTCGCCGTCGGCGTGTCTCAGCTTCGTCGTCTTTGCCAGCGGCGCACCGGCGAAGGCGGTTGATCTGACACACCGCGTTCGGCTTTGGCTAGCAGACGGCGTTCGTAAAATGGCGTCAGCTGTTACTGGCTTCACGCGGCGGTACCGTGCGTGCTTCCATTAATTCGGCGTTCGTTGCCATGGTGACGGCGAGGAAAGCAGACGAACTTTATGTTGCGGAAGAACGTTGCGGCGCAGCGATACCAGGTGCGTTCAAAGGCCCTTCTTGCATGCTTTTCGATGGGCGGAAGGCGAACAAAAAGAGTTCGAAATAAGGACTTAACGCAGAAGGCTGCATTTCTCCAGCGCCTCATAATTTGAAGAGCCTTACACGAAAAACGCGTTTTTTTTTTTGGCCATCCCGCGTCCTGTTTTTTTTTATCCCTAACATGGGTCTAAAGTATCAAACTGCCGGGGATGCCACCGCTATTTATTTGTACCCCTTTTCCTCATAGATGGCGCAGAATCTTTCCGGAACAAACAGGTTGCATGCTCGCAGCTGCGCATGCAGGTCGGGCGCTCGAGGTGGGCTCGGGCCACGGCCCACGGGCTGTTCGCCGCCGATCTCGAGCTAGATCTTCCTCGCCCTGCATCCGCCGCTGCAGGAAGCGGCCAACAAGCGGCGCGAGATACGAGCCAGTACATATAGATTGCAGTAGCTTACAAAACGTGATTGAGCTCCGATTTCCAGAATGAATTCAAAGTTCCATCCACGGTCGAAATTATCGAAAGCACAAGGTGCGGCGTTGCGGCCGTTAGGACTACCACATTTAACACGCATACGTTGTTTCGCACAAAAAAAAAGAAATAAAGAGGCAGTTTTGCAATTCCTATGTCCTATATCGGCCTGCTTTTCGTCTGAATACTGGTTTGCAAACCCGCTTCCAGGTTGGGTGGAGTAAAGCCCATCTATCCCAGGAAAAGTGGCGCCAATCATTTTTGTGAAAACGTTCGAGACACGTGCCGCACGCCACTTCTGGGAAGAACTAGAGCCACTAAATGAGATGCGCTTAGAGTATTGGCACACTGTTTTCCAACATTGTTGTGGGCGCCGACATTCTGGCGCCACATATTGCTTTCTCTTTGTCGCGAACTGTTTAAACATTTCTGGAGGACGGAAAAGCGTTTCCTGTGATTTTAGATAAATATTCAGATAACTGGCAACCATGATTTCAAGCCACAATATGAACAAGTGTCGTTACTCTGAAGCGTAGTTTATTTAGTGGCACTATATATAGAAGAACATGGTTCACGCACGCGGTCACTAAATTTGACGATCTCCCTACGTCGCGATGACGCGTCCACGCAGTTGGAGCGCAGAAATCCCCGCATTTCCCCTGTTCTTTTTGTTATCTTCTTTCTTCCTGCAGGAGTTAGAACGAGCGAATAACGGAGAAAACGATACCTTCCGGAAAATAGAAGGAAACAGAGAAAATTAATCTTATGCTTTATAAAATACGAAATATTATTCAGAAATTATGACGTAAAGTAAATTTAGTCTAAGATATCTCAACTTGTTTTCTCGAAGTCTGTCGCTGCGGTTTTTCAAAACAAACATGGCGAAAACCGCGGTAACAACCTTGTGGTGTTTGTGTCTCGTTTGCAGTCGTTAATTTTCCTGTTTCTGCACGATGCGGATCGTATTACGAGAAGAAAATATTATGTGAAGGTACGCTGCGACACCGATCATCCTTTGTGAAGCCTCTGTGAACATAAGCTGCAAATGAAATTTCCTGTTTGCCTGTGAAGGAGATAGGGTTACCAACTCTTCAATGAAGGAAGTCGGGACCGGGGGGGGGGGCAGTGCGAGTGGGCAGAAGGAAAACACAAAGGGGTTTATACGTTTGTAAACCAGCGAAACACGCGTTAGAAGTCACACAAAATATTCGAGAAAAAACTTTATGAGGGAAAAGGGGGGGGGGGGGGAGAGAGCGCGGGAGTAGAAGGGAGACACAAAGGGGGTTTATACAAACAATGATCATGATAACAGGCGCCGCCCGGCACCAGTGTCGCCCCGATTTCTGGCTTGCATGCTAAAGTGACTAAAGCCCCTCAGAGCCGATACTAGCCACCACAGCATTGCTTCGTGCGCTTCGCACCGTGACGCGCATTGTGCGTTGGGCATGCATTGGGTCACAAGAATTTTTAATTTAACGGTCTGGACCTAATCTGGGACATATAGCTGTACCGAGAGGGACGATACGGGACTCGGGACGCTTAATGAAATGTCGGGACAGTCCCGCGAAATCCGGGACGGTTGGTAACCCTAGAAGGAGACTCCAAATGGATACAAAGCTGACGACGACTCTGTGGTAATATATGACAAGTCATGAGATTGACGCAGAGTGCACGGGTTGTGAACATGACATGCTGTGGATGATGCAGGAAAGTTTCTTCGGGCAGTTTTAATAATGCTTTGTTTCCTTTGCTCACTGCAGTGATTACGACGGTAACCCCCATAAGCCATGCTCTTTGCTTTCGGCGCTGAAGAAATGGACGCGACCGCATAATCTCGGGCAGTCTTTTTACTTACTTTTTCATTTGCAAAAAAACTCGTGCAAAAGAAAATAAATAAACGTCCGGTTTTTAAGTTTTTTCACGTCCTTACATAGGTACCTCGCTATCCCATTGGCTTCATTGCGCGTGACGATTAAACGCTCTTTGCCATGGGAACGTTTTGTTATTAGAAAGCCTCTGTTTGCCGCTAACAGTCGCTTTTCGAGTTCGGGTTGTGACGACAAAATGACGTAAGAACAAGAATGCACGAGAGTATTTGCATTGTTTTAACTCGACAAGCGTACCCTTGGCGTGATAAACTCGAAAGAACATGGCCGCGATGCTCGTCGGATCGACCGCGGCTGGGGTTTGACATGCGATTGGTAACTTGATCAACGCGCACACGATGCTTTCGTGCTGTTGGATGAGCCCATTCGGTGGCAAGACCGGGTTGAAGATCACGGTGAGCTGGCGTTCAACGTCTCCGGTATGACACTTGGCGAGATGCAAGACTTGGCTTCTATTTGTGCCGGTGTTACGAAGCTTGAAAGTAGTGGTGTTTTTGTGGCTCGTAACGGCAGCATTGCTCAGATTATGATCGTTGCCATGCGTCAAAATTCAAAACCTCACCTTGTCACAAAGTGACCAACGCTTCTGCGAGCACGGAGGCAGCAGCCAACGGTCTGAGAAAGAATTGTGCCGCCGCCACGACCGCCAATGATCGCCCCAACGGCAAGAAAACAAACGACAAGCTCATTGAGGTTTGAGTAGCGCTGACTGCTGATTCATCGGACGACAAACGTGAATGATGTAAAACGCAATGTAAGTTTGCCAGCGTTTTGCAAAACTAACGCGTTTCGTTGAAAATTTATTTTGCGGAATTTGTTAACGCCTTGAAAGCTTGACGGGGACTGCATTGTGAAGGCAGCCCATACACAAGTGTTTTCTGAAGTGTGGGCTTTGCCTGCACGCATATAAAGACAGAAACACTGCCTGTATGGTGCATAAAATAAAGGAAATTTCGCTTATCCTGATAATGTTCACTATCTATTGAGTGCTGTTGATCGTAGTGGCGCAACCAGGAGCTTTTGAGGGGGCGAGGGGGAGGGAAGTTGAGGTGGCTGGGATGTTCATGACTTGGGGTGCGGGGGGGGGGATGGTGTCAAACTTTGTGTGAATATTCTAGGGCCCGCCGAATTTGTAAACGGGGGGGGGGGCGAAGCCCCCATAGCCTCCCCCCTCGCCCCCCACCCCTGGCTTCGCCACTGGATGATACCATAATGGGAGCATCCTACATTCACAGGCTGCCATAAGCATGTGCATAGCCATTGAGCTCGTACCACAATGGCAAGATAGTTGCTGACATTCTTCACGTTACGTAGCAGTTCTTTCTTTAGCATATATGCTCGCGTTTCCTTCACACATCTACTCTGCTTCCGCTTGTAGTTTACGCTTGATGCTGATAAGTCAACAGTGCGTATTTGCTCTGTATCACAGGCAAATTTCAAAAGTCCAGTTCACACTACTCTTTAATTTCAATGAGTTACTGTCACGTTTGGAAACGACAATCTATTTAATTGGTATCATTACCTTTACATTAAACACACGTGTGTGAATGTAGGACAATTCGTATCTTTCTTGTTTTTCTTGGTCACGGAGATGACAACCATCCACAAGATTGCACTGGCAAAATTGCCAGTCTACAGTGAGTAACAATATTACCATACTTTGGTCAGACTAAACTCCCACTGTCTAAACAACTAACGATTCATTTTAGAACAAACCTATTCGTAGTTCATTGCAGGGCATCGAACAATGTTTCTTATGACTGTCCGGTGACTGACATTCATTTCCAGAAGCTTGGCATGAAAAGATAAAATATCTAATTGATACAATAAAATGCCATCAGCAACCCATCCGGATTTTATTGCGTGATTGACAGTAGCTATAAACAGCAACAAATGGTCAACTGTATACATATAGGTAGTAAGCTCCGCACGAACTTTGAAGCGGTAGAAACCCTGAAGTTTTAACGTCAACCTACCACCATGTTGTTAACGCCAAAGTAATGTTTGCGCCAAAGCGTTGGAGTCGTTAAGAACAGTGACGGTCTCCTTCAGACCTATGATGATGGTGACGAAGGTTCAGTTAGGTTCTAGGTTCAGTCAACGCACCCCACGACGTCGGTGTGCTTGTCGTGGTGGTGACGAAAACTTCTTTGCACATGCCTCAGCTGCACTCGGTCCGGTGTTTTGTCGATCCAGCTGTCTCTTCCCAGCCGGTTGACAGCGACACTCGTGACGGCCGTCACGGCTCTGATCACCATCCACTGGGCATTAGCTATGTGATCATCGGTGTACGTCCCAATCCGGCTGAAGCCTCAATTCGGCTATTGCCTCAATTCGGCTAGAAGTTTCAATTCGGCTGCACGTTCCAGTTCGGCTACATCCTCAATTCGGCTAGAAGCTTCAATTCGGCTAGAAGTTTCAATTTGGCTGGACGCTTCAGTTCGGCTAGAAGTTTCAATTCGGCTGGACGCTTCAGTTTGGCTAAATCTTCAGTTCGGCTACAAGTTTCAATTCGGCTGCATGCTTCAGTTCGGCTAGATCCTTGTTTCAATTCGGCTGGACGTTCCAAGTTGATCAAGTTAGACATCCAAGCATAAGGTGCCCTCAATTTTGTAGAGAGACGTTAACTATATCTGCATCTTGCCTTAACATTGCCAACCTGCGAGCTCAAATCAATAAGTTCAAGCAGCTACGAAGGCTTTGGGCACAGAAACATTTGTGTTTGTGTTGTTTGTTCTGTGGAGCTGCTGTGCAAACACCAGGTCTCTGCTGCAAAGTAATTTATTCACTTGCCCAAAGAATGGATTACAGCAGTCCAAAGATTGCTTCTTCTTCCAGTGCTGGCCACTGTTCACGTGAAAGGGACAGGACGCCTTGGCAGCTCCTAACGTCGAACTGAGTTGAAGAAAAAAAGAAGATACCTGCATCAGTTATGAGACAAAACAATGTGGTAGGGGTTCAATCCAATGATTTACCTCTTCAGGAGGCTAAGAGGAATGTAGCAGTACACCTGTAATTTTTTTCAAGGTCACAAATTTGCCTCAAAATTGGCTAAACACACCAGTAGATATGACTGACCTCGTAACCAAAACCTTACGTCCGCAAACAATTGTTTGGCGACATTTAGTTTTCAAATTCGGTCCTCATCGCATTTTCAAAGTGAAAGTTTCTACTGGCAGCACTAAAAATATGTTGAGATGGAGGTTTGGGCGAGCTGGTGTTGCATACTTCTCCACAGCGCGAGAAATTCGCAACCAGGCACAGGCACACACAAAAGGAAGAGACATTCACGCAGCACTGACTTGCAACTCAGACTTGTATTTTTTCTTCTTTATCTGCGCCTGTCTTTTTAAACAATAAGACATTTTTTCTGTTATTTTTTATTTCATCTGGATGCAAGATAATCTAATTTTTTTTCTGATAAATTTAGACAAGGTTTAGTGACACAGTTTTCTTCTAACCTCGATATCTTTTCGGCTTCAATAATTTCCCTAAATTAGTTTACTATTATTTTTACTTATTACGGTGCAGTTTTTTTTTTAGTTCTGCTTGACATCTGCAATCTTGGCAATGTATGCCTAAGTGTCCGGAAGTGATTCTGTTTATGTTGTAGTTGTGTTCTCTTAGTCTATGTGACATCAGTATATGTGACGTCGGGGGTGGGAAGGGGTTGTGTTTTGGCAGTAGAACTTGTTTCCAACTGATTAGAAGAATTTCCGATGGCGACAAATGAAGCCTGCGGAACCCCAACGTCTGCTGAGCAGCACGAAAGAAATATGTTCCATTCTGTTATCTGATGTGGTTGTGCTAGCCATGTTCCAAACAAATAGAGAGTTTAGAACAAACCAGTTGGGCTTCGTAACGTGATGAGGGGTACAGTTTCTATCATGAAGGAAGCCATTAGCCCGCAGATTTTGCGGGACGAGCGAAGGCGGCGGAACTTTCTAGATTTCACTCTTCACCCCGCACAGCCATGCCACGCAGCACGTTCCTGTGGCACCTGCGGCTGTGAGTAGCAAGTATGTCAGGCAGCCTTTAAAAAGGTGGGTGGAAAACAAAGTTTTTCAGCGACCGAATTGATGAGACTGATAGCTTAATGTACCGACACCTAGATAAGTAACCCTGGTTTGCAAGTTTTGTCGTGGGAGAGTTGGTATTAACTAGAGTGCACTGGGAGTTGTAGAGCATCTAGAGTCACACCGCCACATTCAGCTCAAGAAACCTCGTCTAGGCACAGGCAAGTCCTTCTGTAATCGTCGAGACTACAAATTAATTAATACACTTGTGTCTGGTTACTATTTCTGTTTCTTTTGACTTTCTGAGAATCGGGAAAATCAGCAAGCAAATTTAATATCTGAATTATTCTGAAAAACTGAGAATTTAATCAAAACAAGCTTCGAGAAACATAGAATTTTCGACAAAGGTAAGCTCCAGAAAACACCCTCCAAATGCCACAAAGGATTAATTCTGGAAACACGGAATGCCACTTATAGTGACGCTGCTGCATGTCACGCTAGGGGTAGCTAGGCAGGCTCCGGTGCAGCTTGGTTATGACCTTTCTCGCAAAGGGAAGTTTTGGCATTGCATATGAGGCGATACTTGCCCAGGTCTAGAGGTTACCTTGGCAAGGTAATGGAAGCACTCATGCTCACAAGCATGGTAACTGCCCAGGTCACCGTGGAAGGTCTTCGAGCACAAGGCAGGCACCACCGTCTGTCGTAGGTATGATGTGCTGCAATGTTTGATGACACAAACTGCAGCGAAACAAAACATATTTTCCTGTGAAACAGTATCCATAGCTGCAATATGCGTACCAGCACACTGCACGAGTAGCTAATCTCATCGTGCACTTCTTTCTACATTAGAAGCACAGTTTAGCCTGAAGGCGTCAGCATATTTCGGTTCCACGTATAAAAAAGTCACTCATACAGATTTATGTCGAACAAACACTATTTCACCACGTCGGTGGCTGTGACAGAAAATGCTAAGAAAGGCGAGATAAATCGACGATTGCATGCTTCAAATGGTCAGAAATGGGAGGAAAGTGCCCTAGACACTTTCCTCCCAATTCTCCTCCTGTGAACAGCAAGGTCGAGGGAGCCCACCAGTGGTGCAACCGGTGGCTTGTACGCGGTGCTCGAACCTGATTAATTTACGATGTTTGGATACCATCATTTCAGTTATGTTGCGACTATATCGATATCTAAAAAACTGTCAAACGCCGATTAAAAAAAATTGTACCTGCTCATTCATGGCTTTTTTAGCTTTGGTTGCTCCCATTACGGAATAAAGGGTTTGTTCACCAAATAAACGACGCGCTCCCGAGCTTCATTCAGTTCGTCTCTGAAGGCTTTGTTCGTGTTCGAAGCAAGATCTTTGCTCAAAAAGCACTTCGAAATTACAAACAAATCCACACCGACTCTCGGCAACCCTCATCTCATTGAACCGCAGCGCAGTTTTTGCCCAAAGGAGCCGCAAGTAACGACTCTTGAGAACAAAATAATTATCTATAAAAGCTAGACACCTTGCATGGTTCCGGCATTTGAGCACAAGATATTTGACGTCTTTCGGAGAACGCTACAAAAGCTTAGTATTCCAAGAACAGCTTAAACGTAAAAAATTTGTTTTCCTCGTATCTGCCTGAACTGGGCGGAGCCCACCAGAACGACGCGACGTATGCGAGATCCAAAGCATGTGTCGCAAACTACTGTGTGCGGCACGCCGGAGCAGCCATCTTTCCGAATGTCTGCACGCTGGCTCACATCGTTTCGACGCACATGTGTCTTGCATTTAATGTTTTGATGGCAGCCTTTCAATTCTAAGAACAAAGCGTCAAGTGCTGGCTGACACTAACACTGTTCACATACACAGTAGCTCAATGCAAAGTGTAAATGAGTATGCCCATGACATGGTGGAAAGGACAGCCTGGCGCCTAGGCAGTACGGCCGCGCATGTCCAATCAAAGCTCGCAGGATGCTGCACATAGACTGCGCAACACTTTGAAGCACTAGACACAATAAAGAAATAGATGCACCTTGATCCTACGAGTAAGCTCGGATGACACAGAGTCTAGTAAGACTTGCGAAGCTTGTAACTGGGTTCATGAGCGTTTAATCACTCCGTGACACACACCTGCACTCAATGTGTCATCCGACTTTACCCGTTGGATCAAGGTACATTAAATTTTTTCCCGCTGCCAAATGGAAGGGAAGGCGCGACAACACTATCCTTCTGTCTTACCCTAGCGTGAACTAACTGGTAATGGTACAATCACAAGCGAGTTCCTTTCACTGGTGTCCCTCCTGCTCGAGCTCTCAAACAGCCAAACCGCGATTCAATGCAGGGAGCTCGCTCGACACTTGTAGCCACTCCGGCTAGTCCATGCTAGGGCGCGACAAAGCATGGCAGGAAGCCTGCCACTACAGCACGTCGGCCGCTGGGCATGACTGGTGAGTGCAAGCGCCACGTGAGTCACATGAATGTTCCGATGACCGACCGGGTAATCCATGTCGATCTACAACAACGTTATCGGTCGTTGCATGCTCTCAACCCTAGATATAGAACACACTGTATAATAAAACGAGCATCCCGCAACGCTTACCATAGGAACCGTCACTGGCATCACTACGTCACAGTGACAAGGTGCAACGCAACATCGCATCGCTCGGATCTAGCTCATCGAGAAAAGATTGCAGAATCTGTAAGCTGCAATCCATAAGGAAGCAAAATGGCCTCCCTGTATGTTTTGATTAAATCGGTGCTGTGTGCGGACTCAACGTTCTATGTGAGAGCCTAGCAACTGTGTATCTCTTTGCTGAGTCAGTACTCTGGGCTGCACCGGAAACTATTTTCTCGCGTGTGTTGTTCTCATCAAGAAGAGCGTCACACTATCACCGTGCTCCTAAATAGCACGGATGCAGCGTTCAATGTGAACTCCTTAGTATGCTACAAAAATATCACCCCCTACTTGCGCAAAAAAGAAAACACCTTCGGAATTTTAATAAAAAGTATATTCTAAAAAC
This sequence comes from Ixodes ricinus, assembly GCA_037355805.1. Taxonomy (NCBI): domain Eukaryota; kingdom Metazoa; phylum Arthropoda; class Arachnida; order Ixodida; family Ixodidae; genus Ixodes; species Ixodes ricinus. The sequence continues at coordinate 13,658 of JAZHYW010044584.1, read as the reverse complement.
ATGGAACCCTACCTATAGCCACTCCAGTGTATTGTATACTAGGGCATCGCCATGCAGGTTCTCGAGCAGCTTGGGAACGGCCTTTCCCTTGAAATTAATTCCTGGCATTGCATACTAGGCGATACCTGCTATAGTCTACGGGTTACCTTTGCAGGGAGATGGAGGCATCCATGATCACACGTACGGTAATTGCCCATGTCGCACAACATCATGGAAGGTCTTCATGAAGCAGGCAACTTGTCCCGTCGACGGAGACCCACAGATACCCTGCGTATGTGGGTAAAGTGCCTCAAATTTAATTTAATTACAATTACAACTACTTCTCTCCAAAAGCATCATGGCATGAAAGCTTGTCGCTTTTCATAGATGGGGTTCGCTAGCACAGCCTGGCCTTTTTCGTTCAGCCAGGGCCTCGAGAGTGTTTTGTAGAGGCCCGCCACACGCCCTCAAAGTTGAACTTGTGTCGTATTCAAAATTCGGAAGAAATGCCTACAACCAAGAAGGATAGAATTGTAGGAGGGGGCCATGATGTTAGCTCCGTAGCCCCCGCAACCCAACCTCCATTATCGCCTGCCCCTTCGCCGTCTACTTCCTCGCCCATCATGACTACCCGTCATCCCTTTTGGTTGACGGTTGTTCGTACGGAAGGACTGGCTGGCACTGGTGGGCTCTGCGCCTCTACTCATCCCAATTCCCAAATCGAGACCGCGGCTGCCCGGTGACATCCGTCGTCTGCTTCCTTTTTCGGTACTTTGCTTCGGTTAAGGAACTGTTTTTTGCAGATAGTCTAACGTGTTGAACTAGCTTACCTACGAATTTCAACGGCAATTCATCTTGGATGCGCCCGCGCAAAGCTGGTGTCGCGATGTGTGGTGATATCAAACGCAGAGAGTGCCTGAAGAATTTTGAGGTTCCTCAAACGATTTTAAATTACTAGCTGCTGTGGATTTGTTTGGACGCACTTTATGACAAACAAATCAGCGGCAAGCGGCTGATAGTCAGATCTTCTAAATTGCAAATCGCGACACTTCCCTGATGACTTGCTAGGTGCTTGGATATGGTCAACAAACTTCGAGTGAAACATATTTCTTCAGACTACGGATGCGGAAGGCTCTGCTTCTCGGGGCGCGATGACCCAGGTCCCCTCTACAGCCGATCGAGCCTTCGGACGGCGCTCGAATGCGTGCTCAGAGTGCCGTCCAATGTTACTTTGGTGCCGTCGGACGGCACTCAGGTACAGCCTGGATTAAAACAGTTCGCTTTTATTGTTATTTCGGTCACCGTGTAGGTCACTCACTGAGCTGAGGAGGAGTTGAGAAGGAGGTGAGACGGGGTTCAGTCACCGCCGCGATCAACGACCGAAATCAAGCGGTTCCGCAGCTCGCTGACCCTCGTAAAACCAGGAGAACTGCCCACAAATTCACTTTACTGCGAATTGTATTATGTTGTGGGACTTACCGGTGAAACGTAATGCCTGCGGAAGAATAATCTCGACGGTCCTTGTAGCCGCGCACACTCCAAAGCTGGCCCCTCCGACGCGCGATGCCACATACTTTCGATTCCTAGAGCTCGCCTGTTCATCGCAGTTCGCCCAGTCTGCCGCTCTCGGCTGCGCCCGCTATCTCCCTTCCGCTCTGATAACACCCACTGGACAAAACGAGTGCACGGGTGCGGTGGGCCTGTGGTTTCGGAAAATGCTTTGTGGCCACTTCCCGAACTTATGCTACCATGCTTTTGTGGATACTCACTCTTGTTGAACGAACTGTGAAGTGGGACCGGTCAGTGATTCGGTATTACTTTCGCTGCGATCGGAGGCGTTGATTTGAACCGCTCGTTCTCGAAATAGGAGCCTTATCTCGCACAAAACCATCCAAACGCGCAAGGGCCGCAACTACCTCGCACACAACGCTGCGCACACCTTCCGCCATCTTGGGTCCCAGTGTTGCCAGATGGGGAAAACAAAAATCAATGGATAGAACCCAATCGGACTCTTAAAAATCAGTTAATAAAATTATGTACTTTTTGTACTCCCAGACTATTCTTTTAGCAAATATCATAAACTATAAAACAACAGTCTAGCTAACAATAAATTCCCAAATTGAGCTATAATTAAAAAAAAAACTTTGCTATACTGAAATTAGTGTTATTTTTATTGCGTCTCTGTGTTGCAATGTCCGGCAGAAAATTTTTAGCGTCCAAAAATCGCTTTGATTCTATCAAGTATTCCGATGACTTGACTCAGCGCTGCAAAACAAAAACCCAAACCTTTCTGCGTGAAAACGAAACTACTTGGATGCGAGTTTCGAAACTACTTGGTGGTCTGGCAGCACTGTGCGGGCGGCTATCTTGGTAGCGTTTAGTATCTTGAGTTTCGGTTTCTCCGCATTTCCTTCCAGGGCATGGACGTTCTGCCACTGGGTGCGATTCGGAAACTTTATTGTTTTCTGACTTCCGATCACCCAACGTGGACAAAGAGCTAGACCGTCATGCGTTTCATCTCTGAGGACACTTTCAATTATTTTTTCGATGCGAATACGGATGAAATCGTACTGTTTCGCGGTAGACTGCTCTACGGTATTACATGCGACTCAAGGTTGTTTTTTGTTTTTGTTTTTGTTATTGGCAAACGTTTTTTTTTTTAGAAAGTTTTGTGTTTTGAAGGAAACTGTGCCCTGGGCAATATTTTTCAGGCGTTGCAAGAGCTTAGATTGGTTCCAGGTAGCATTGACCTCAGCCACAGTTGACGGATGCTTCGCTATTGATGAAGATTTGTTCAACCCTGGCAGAGTAACTGCATTGACTTTCTCAAGACTAAACATCTTTTTTACCTCGGCTGCGAAAAAAAGAAAAAAAAGGAGTTTGTGAAATGAGGTTGGCACCACCCTTGTTGCTCCACTCGACGTCCGCAACGTAAGTTTTCGCCGCCGCGGCCGTCGAATTTTTAGCCACTGCGATAGCAACATCCCGTCTCTATGAATGTTGAGCACACAGACACGTAGTCTGTGTCTGTTATGTTTTCTATTCTGCATGACCCCGCCTTAAATATTCAAAAATATTTTAACAACAAACTCCTGTTTTGTTTTAGATGTGTTTTACAAACCTCGTTTACCCACGCCAGATCAAGTGTATAGAAATCTCTGCAAATCAATGAGATTGTCTTCTGACTTTCCAAAGTAATTAATTATTTTTTATTATACGACATTAAAATGAGGGCTCTGTGGTGTTTTCAGCTTTTGTTGTTACTGTTAACCATACGTATCTTTAATTATAGTTTGTGGCGTAGATTATTAAAACTCTCTGTCTTTTCCTCATACATTAAGCTGATTGTGCATCAAGAAAAACGCAAACCGACACTACAACGCGCTTAAAAAAATTAATAAACAGGTTCGGTACAACTTCGTGAAAAGATTAAGGCCCAGTTCAACAGTTGTAAATGGATTCACGCCGCGCGATAACGTCCGTATGTTTCTTCGCGTTGTCATCGATTGTTTTTCTCAAATTTTTCTCAAGATTTGTGAAACAAAGTACGAATAAGAAAAAAGCTGGAAAAAACGCCCGTTCCTATTTACGCCGAGAAGTTTGGGATTTGCTACCTGGTGGATCCTTTTCGCATCCCAAAGTAAGAATGAATCTATGTTCTTTTTTTTTTCTTTTCAAATGTATCTTTTCACAGACAACGCAGGGCTACGTGGCTACGTTAGCGCTGAATCAACATTAGAAACCGGGACATGGGTACTTCCAAGGAGGATAGAAGGGTAGGAGAGGGCATGACGTCAGCCGCGTAGCCTCCACAAGCTATGCTCCCTTGACGCCTCGCCTCTTTCTCATTTTCCTCCTTACTCTCCTCACTTATCAGCCCAACATGACCACATCACGTGACCGTAGCTAGCCTTCGTCTAGCCTTCGATCTGATAAAAAACCCCGGACGGAGCGCGCGCAAGTCTGCAAGGAATCCTTGTAGGCTTGCAGGGGGGTCCCTACAAGAAGGTAGGGGAGGGGGGGGGTTCTGACGAGATGTATTTGATGCACATAAAATAAAGCCCACTGCTGACTCTACCCATGCTGTACCTGTAACCCTCAAATTGCAAATCCCCAAATGTCACATTCCTGAAAACAAGCTATTTTATTGCAAGATATTATTTTGCTTTCACTAATGCTGGTGCTGTGAAGGAGGGTCTCAGACCATACTTTAAAATGAGTGGGGGTCCGAGACCCCCTGAGACCCCGCAGACCAGGGGTGCACAACATACGGCCCGCGCGCACTTTCTGTGTGGCCCACGGCCCGCGGCCCAGCTGAGCGCAGAAACCGCTCACCGTGTCATTCAATGCACTGCGGCCGTTGACTTGGCAGAAAGCATTCGAACCCGTTGACCTACTTTTCTCAGAGTCCTCTTTTCAGGGGAGAAACTCCGCGTCCTCAGTTCAAATATTCCCTCTCCACTAGACCCACAAAAAACAACAATACAAAAGCCTGTACAGCCATCCAGTGCGTTGTTATGACCCCTAACAACGTCCCTCCCCTATCCTTGTTCCAGTTCTTCTTCATCCCGTTTCCTCCTCCCTCTCTCCACGGAGGCTACAGCCCTCTCCCTCCTGTTGGGACATGATCAGTGACAGCTTGTTGCAGATAGAGAAAAGCTTGTCGTGTCACGCTTGGAATATGAGTGCACTTCCAAATAAGAGAAAAATCGACCAGGAGGGCCGGAAATTCAACCAGGAGTGGACATGGAGGTACTTTTTCATTGAGAACGCATCGAAGTGCTTATGTCTTGTGTGTCGAGAATCTCTCGCGGCTCCTAAAGAATACAACGTTCGACGCCACTACAAGACCAAACACGCCCGCGACTTCAGCGCTCTTTCGGATTCGGAGAGAAGAACAAGTCCGAGGACTTAAATGGAATTTGCTTGCTGAGCAAAGCATTTTTACGAAAGCAAAGAACACATCTGAAGCAACCACGTGGGCGTCTTTTTCAGATATCTCGACAAATCGCTCGTTCAGGTCGTTCGTTTACTGATGGCGACTTCATCAAGGAATGTCTTATGATTGCTTCTGAGGAGATGTGCCCGAACAAGAAGTTGGTTTTCCAAACCTGAGCCTATCAAGAATGACAGTACAGCGACGTGTGCATGACATTGCCAACGACCTATCAAAACAGCTGGAGAGGAGTTGCAGTCATTTTGTCTACTATACTCTCTTGCCTTGGATGAGAGTACAGACATCAAAGACACAGCACAGCTGCTTGTTTTCATCCGTGTTGTGAACGAAAACTTCAAAGTGACTCAGGAGCTGGCAGAGCTTTGCTCAATGCACGGACGGACTACGGGGAGAAGAGATCAGCAAGGAGGTCAAAGACGTGATCGAGAAGCTCAAGCTATCATTGGAAAACTCGCAGGTGTCTGCACCGATGGAGCCCCAGCCATGATGGGGAAAGAGAAACGGAGCCGTTGCCTGACTTCCAAGGGTTCAGTGGTGTAGAACTGAAGCAATATCACTGTGTGCTTCACCAGAAGCACTCTGTGCCAAAGTGATGAAGCTTGACCATGTGATGAAGGTCGTGACTTCGGTTGTCAACTTTATACGTGCTCGGGGATTGAAGTACAGGAAATTTCAAGAGTACCTGAAAGTAATGGAGAGTGAGCCCATGGACATCCCGTATCACACTGAAGTTCGCTGACTAAGCCGTGGGAATGTTCTGAGTCTCTTCGACACGCTGAAGGCGTGACGCTTCATCATCGCTTTCTTGCAAGAGGAAGGGAAACACATACCAGAGCTGGAGGAAGAACAATGGTCGGGATCTGGCATTCCTCACCGATATTTCAAGCCATTTGAACACGCTTAACATAGCTCTCCAAGGGAAAAGACCATCTCATTTCGGACATGGTGAGCGCGATCTTGCAGTTCCAAGGAAAGCTGCGCCTCTTCAAATTGCAGCTTGGGGGTGGAAGCATAGTTCACTTTCCAACCTGCCAGAAGCTCTTTCCTACCGGCAAAAATCGGAAGGCTATAGCTGCGACGTACGCTCCACAGGTTTAGTACCTGCTCTCCGAGTTCCAGCAAAGATTCAAGGCATTCGAAAGTGAGAAGAGTAACTACGATTTGTTCCGCGATCCGTTTTCTGTCGCACCGGAAGACACAGGTCCGACGCTGCAGCTAGAACTCATCGACCTCCAGTGCTCGCCAGAACTGAAGAAGCATGCCTCGTGAGTCTCAGCTGCTTGACTTCTACAGAAGCCTTGACAGGAGCAAGTACGGAAACCTTGTGGACCACGCACTGAAGCTTGCATCACTTTTTGGGAGCACGTATGTCTGTGAGCGGACGTTCTCCCGATGACCCTCAACAAGAACCGTCTTCGATCTTCTATGACGGACATGACACTCGCGAGATGTGCTGAAGACGGTAACCAGTGTGATGATGCCGGATATTGAAAACCTGTATGCAGCAAAAATGTGGTAACGTGTCACACTAGGTGCGGCCCGCGCAGTTTCCAATAAACAATTTTTGGCCCGCGTCATTTTTTGAGTTGAGCACCCCTGCCCCAAACTTTAAGCTCTGCCTCGCACGTGACATGTCACGCGCACCAATCGCCAAAGAGACCTGCGGTCACGTTGGGCACAATATCGTTTATACTTTTTATGACTAGGCTTCACCAATATTGCAACGTGCCCCCTCCTAGTACTTATAACCTCCTTGGGTACTTCGCATGAAGCGCAGCAACAGGAGCAATTTAAACGCGGTATACGAGACACGGCCGGACATGCCGCGGTGACTCGCGGTTCCAACATGAAAGCTGGGGATCTGTGCTGTATGTGGGAACAAAACATCAGCGCGTGATTAGCACGTGTAGCCGCCGCAGTGAGGTAAAGCCTCTCTATCTTGGTAAAAATGGCGCCATTTATTGTTGTGAAAATGCTCGAGACACGTGCCGCGCGCCACTTTTGGGAAGAGCATGGCGTCTGGAAATCTATACTTGTGTCAGGAGTTGTGTGCAGCAAAGGGTTAGCGCATTGGCGCGGGCACGTGGCTCTCAGATGTGCTTTTCGCAAGTGCTCGGGAAAGGAATGCAGATCTGAAAGCCAGGCCCTCGCGCCTGCGCTTTTGCCTCGGCTGCACGCAACCAATAAGATGCAGTATAGCTCAGTACTGCGCTGTGCCGCCATGATCTTCCCAAGGGCTGCACGCGTCTCGTGGATCGACGCACCTTGCGCTACTTTCCGAAAAATGAAGGGGCTTCACAGTGAGGTAGGGTGCCTACATGTCTGTCTGTCTCAGGATGAAGACATCCATTGTTGCACTGAATGTTCAGGCGTGACGCTCTCGCGCACTCGGTGCGTGACTTGGGCGCTAAAATGGCGTCTCAGCATTAGCCAAAGCTACGCGCTCGAGCTGATTGACACCGGATCGCGCGTAGTTCAAAACGCTTAAAAAACGATTGGGCGTAAAAATGGCTGAGATGTCACCCACTCAAGCTAAAAGCGCGCGCGTGTGATGAAGGCACTCTACAGTGAGGCAGAGCCGTATATTAGGAGAGTTTGCACAATAGGCGGAGCAAAGGCCGCCGCCAGCGCCGAAGATTCCCCCCACGCTTAGAGCGTAAACTAAATTTGTGACACAGCGTCGACCAATCAGGAGACCTCTACTCCATCTCACAAATGTCTGCAGTGAAGACAAAGGCACAGGCGCGTGAGCCTAGCTCAGCGAAACGCTTTTGTTTGTACGAGACCTCGTGCATAGGAGGCACTTTCCAAAGCCACGCGCTCGTGCCCATGCCTTTGTCTGCACTGCTAGAACAGCGTCCTGAGACTGGCTGAAAGAAAAACAGTGCAAAGGGTGGGGTGCGCGAGCGTCTTGAGACGCGGAGTTCCGCTCGGCACGGCTCAAATTATACTTCGTTTCACTTTATCTGCGAGCGAAGCCAAAGCTAGAAGCGCGAGACCAGCGCTTTTTGCATTTCTCCCCAGCTCGCGCGCTCGAGCAAAGCCTGAACGCACGGAGCTTCCGTGCTCGCGCTTCCAGTTTTGCCTTCGCTCGCACATAAGGTGAAACGAAGTATAGTCGTGTCACATATTTAGATCACACGACCACCGCTAGGGGCTGTTTCGCGGCCTGTGGTTGGCCCCGAGATGCTCGCCTATCCAAACCAATGTATGGCCAAACTCTCTCAATAAACGGCTCTGGGCTAGCGCACACCAGCTCGGAGCACGTGGAGCGAAAGCTCGCGCTGCACAACTCCAGGGATCCTGGGTACAATCCCCACCCCCTGCCCGTTTCGATCTTGATGAGCATCGTACCGTCGTGCGGTCGTGTATCACTACTGCGTGGTCACGGTGGAAGAAATACATTTAGGTGGTGACTGTGGCCGCTCTTCCCGCGAGGAGCGAGCGACCAGATCGTGTTCGGAGCTAGCATCGAACCAGGAGTATACTCTGATTCACCTTATGATGTACCGCAGGAAAGGCTACAAGCGCGAGCTCCTTGCTCTGGGGCACATCTCGGCAGCACAAGCTCTCGTGACTTAAGAGCGGCTGCCAACGCTATGAGCTCGCGCTTCTAGCCTTCGCTGCGGTACAACATAAGGTGAAACGAAGTACAGTTACATCCGCGCCGCCGCGCGAGGGCGCTGGTGTGAGCACCGTGGATGATGGAGGTCTCTCCTCGGCGGCCACGGTTTCGGGGCGTAGCTTGCTCGCCTTTTTCGCGGTGTGGTGGTGGTGTGCGGCCAGTGGCTCGACACATGTTTTGCTTTGGTGCTATGTCGATCAAAGGTGCCACCATCGTGCACGAAGGTGAGCCTTAACCCAAAGAAGATGTTATGCTATAAAGATGGGAAAGACGTGCTTCGTTCCGAACTGCAATTCTGGGTACCGGAACTGTGCAGAGCGAGTGTCCTTGTTGAAAGCTCCATCGAATGACGTTCGCCTGGAGCAGTGGTGTCGTGCAATCCCGAGGCCCCATCGCAAGTTACTACCTAGTCTCCTCATCTCGTTCACCAAGTGAAGACCAAGCTTCACAGTCTAATTTCTGTCGAAGACTGGGAATGCGAAGATGTCTGGACAGAAAAGGCTGAAGAAACCAAGGCTGTGGACTGCATACTATGGCTTTGGGGTAACTGGGTTTTTGAGTGTGAAAATGAAAAAAGGTATACGTCTGCCCTGCATGCCGATCCGCATTTCAGCATCGACAAAAACTCTTCTGCTGAAGCAGCACTGACAAACGTTTAGAACAGAGGAGGCCTTATACACCCCAACAAGAACCTTTTCCAGCTACTGAAGAAAGCGGAACAGTTCTTCGTAGAAAATAAAATCCACCAGACTGTCTACTAGGACACAATCGACAGTGTTCTTGACACATGCACAATAACGTTTCCATGCGCTGAACACAAAGAAGAAACAGTTGCCCAGTTGCTCCACCACTACTTCAGCATGCGAATGCGACAACACTGTCAGCATATCACCATGAGTATGAGACAAACAAGCTCAAGAAAAGAAGAAATCAGCAAAGCAGCGCTCGTCTTAGTTTAAGAGCATGGGCGAGAAACACAGAATGTAGGAGATTGCGTTCTTTGGTAGTATGCAGTGAATTCAGCTTTTGTGTACATTTTAAAGGGAAAATATTTCTTAGGTCTTTTTTTACCGATGAAAAGTAATTTATGTCCTATAACCGCTACTATTGTTTGACTTTCAGTCACTGTGTCGTCATATGTCAGTCAGTATGTCATCATACTGTGTCATCATTTCAGTCACTATGTCATCATATATATAATTTTTTCTGCTCACAAAGTTTTGTATGTTCCACAGTACAAGTTGACATTGTATGTATAAACCATTTGTAATGCTATAACCTTTATGCGCATGTAAAGAATTATTTTGGCACTCACTATGTAACATTATTAGAATTTATTTTTTCAGTAAGATGGCAGGGGCAGGGTGAAAAAAATCACCCGTCCTCCTATACACAAACTCATCTCTTTGACGTCACGGCGCGGTGGTGGCGCGTCGGTCGCACTTCCGGTCTGGGGCTGTGGGGAGAAGTCCCCATGCCAGACGTGTATTCCTGCGTTGTTTTGAAAGGAACCAGGCGAAAACCTGCCTTCTCGTCAAAACGCCGCGACTGGGGCCATGCCAAAAGTGTCGAGAAAGGATTTAAAGTCAGTTTTCACGTGCTCGGTTCGTCCGAGAATCTGGATATGTGCCGCGAAAAGGGAAAAGCAGACGTCGTCGGACAACGATTGGTTGGGCGGGAAGCACTTTGGGTCGAATTCACGGATACTTGTGGTCATCAGATTTATTTGTTTTGTTCCAACATGAACGCCAGAAAACCGTCAAGTTGTGCGGACCACCTGCGGACTACGTTCAGTGTGTCTTCAAGTTCAAAACGGCCGCCTGATTGTTCGAACTGTCGTCTGCTCTTTCAAACGTTTCTGCTTGTCGTCTGTTCCCTGAGACGACGCCGGTCCGTAGACCAAATGTTGACCCAGTACTTGCGATGAGAAGTAAGTGCAGGCCTCAAAAGACTTAAATTTGAAGGTTGGTAAGCAGGCTCAATGTAAACAGTAGATACAAGGAGATGTTGATCATTGTTACCAGTGAGCCATCACCGACTTGTTATGCCTAATTCAGTTAGTCCGATTCAGCTTGCGATTTTCAGTATCGACGTCGACCATCTCAGCTACGGCTCACGCTTGTGCAGCCCGAGCGGCGTCGCGACTGACAATTCGACGAAATCATCATGCGAATCAGGGGTATTACACGAGGGAGAAAGTCCCGGAGATTTTCCCGGCACGCGCGCATCACGAGATGAAAACGCGAGGCTTTCTGCACATCGCAAAGCCTGACGTTTTCGTCGTGGGATGTGCGTGCCGGGAGAAATCCCCGGATTCTCCCATTGTGAATGCCCCTGATTCGCGTAGCGATTTCGCTCGGAATTTTCAGTCGCGACGCCGCCGGGCTGCAAAGCGTGAGCCGTAGCTGAGATGGTCGACGTCGATACTGAAAATCGCAAGCTGAATCGGACTAACTGAATGGCATAGCAAGTCGGTGATGATTCTCCACGCGGAATGAATCGCCACATGTCACATTATTCACGCGAAGTTTCGCGGTGTAATGAGCCTCGGTAATTTCGCTGACGCCACTCAAGATAGTCAGACATCGCCAGGAAGACGTAGAACCAACAATTCGAACGCGAAAAAGGGCAGGGGGACTCACACTGACGCCGATAACATCGCATTTCAATGGTGTGTTTATGGGCGACGGCGGGCTTCTGCCCACACCCCCATCGCGCATGCGCGGCGCCGGAGGCCTCCGCTAGGGGCGCTCCGGGCGCTCTGGTTTGTTTGTAAACATGAGTTGGTGTATAAGCCACACATGTGTGTAAACAATTTACGGAACTGTTACCAAACATGCTGTTTGACAAAACATGCGAGCACGACCCAGCTGTTTACTCCTAAATTACTCTAAATTATTAAAAGCCCAGTAGATTATGCCGGGAAGTTTTATATCTATACGAGTATATTTGTCACGTTAAGTCATCATTGGAATGTTCTCGTTTAAAAGAAACAGGAACCGCACGGGAAAAAGGCAGTCGGTGCCAGTGCGCCAACATAAATCCATCATTTCAGTACACAGTACACAGGGACCGAGTAAAGAAGGCATAATTTCCTTCACAAGCCCTCTATACAAGCCTTCACAACCCCTCAGCTTTGGCGCCATCTATCCCCGTGCGCGTGAAGCCGCTCGCGTCGAACATAATGTAGTCGCCGCGTGAGACAGAGAGTCATCACCTAAATGTATTTTCCACCGTGTGCGTGGTGCACGTTAAAGACCCCAGGCTAGCGGTTGTACCGCACTGGCTAAATTTCTCATCTACAGCGAGTGACTCGTCGCAACTTAAAATGGCTGACCAACGACTCGCTGTATAAATATCCTCACAACCCCAATTATTTATTATGTCTATTGTTGATCGCGCTTCCCCGCTTGGTCGCTGCAGTGCTAGTGAAGTCACCGGACGGCCATCTTGCACATAGACAAATTGCGGTTTTGCTAGCGTTACAGAGGCTGCCGGCAGCGTGCTGAAGAAACGTTTTCTACTCGTTCGTCGTCATTCGCTGAAAAAGTGTTCGAAGACCCTGTGTAAGCGTTGAGACTTGCCGTTGAGAACACCTGGAAAATTTTACGAAAGCGCAGTGCCGCACGAAAAAGGCACAACTCGTCGAAAGCAAGTTTCGCCTGTCTCGCGACGTAATCAACGCTTCCTTGTCACGCCGAAGTGCTGCGTCTCTGTGCCTTCGCACGCTTGGATACCGATCAAGATTCGACGCCATGTGGATGTGTTTTACGAGTGCAATGTGCGTGAAGGTGTATATGCCTCTGGAGCAGCGTTTTACTTGACTCTGACGACTGTAACTTGCGGCACTCGCAGTCCAGAAACGAGCTTCATCCAGCATTCAGTGGCGACGGAAGAGGGGGAAGGTACGTCTTTTTACGGTTTACAGAATACCGAGGAACAGCTGCTCATCACTGATCAGTGGTCTGACTCATTATCAACAATTGCACGTGACATCAACTTTGAGCGCGGCTCGATTAATTGTGATTGGTGAACAGATTGCACACCACCATATGGGCCGCGCTTCAAAGATTTTCAAACTCGCCGTCTTGTACTTTTGCCTTCTAAAACCATCCTTGCTCCGCAGCGTTGCTCTATTAGTGCTGCTATGTGATCGATTAGAGATGAGTGCTGCAAACGGTCCATCTTTTGCGGGGAGCCTTTGTCTGGCCAGAGGGAGCGCGAACCATCCCTCTATCACTGAGAAAAGTGGCGCCATTCACTGTTGTGAAAATGCTCGAGACACGTACCACACTACCACTTCTGGGGAAGAACATGGCGTTTGAAATCTGGTGGCTTCATACACACGCGCGCTTTTGCTTGAGTGGTGACATCTCAGCCATTTTTACGCCGAATCGTTTTTTTAAGCATTTTGAAGTACGCGCAATCCGGTGTAAATCAGCTCGAGCGCGTAGCTTTGGCTAATGCAGAGACGCCATTTTAGCGCCCATAGTCACGCACCGAGCGCGCAAGAGCGTCACGCGCTGAACATTCAGTGCAACAATGGATGTCTTCACCCTGAGACAGACAGACATTTAGGCATTCTATTGCTCAGCTGCTGCTGCTGCCGCCATGATGCCCTCAGGGCTGCATCGTTGCGTGCGCTCGTGCATCGACGCACCTGGCGCTGATTTTGAAAACGCGAGTGTCTTTAGCACCGTGGTCTTTTAGTAATCATTAAAGCCCCTTCATGTTTTAAAAGAAGCACATAGGTAGCGTCGATGCACTAGGTACACGCATACGTGCAGCCATTGGGATGATAATGGCTGCACAGCTCAGCCCTGAGCTAGATTTCCGACGCCATAATCTTCCCGGAAGTGGCGCGCAGCACGTGTCTCGAGCATTTCCACAACAATGAATGGCACCACATTTCCCAGGATAGAGTGGCTTTAGTAATGATGGCGGAGCGGCGATGGAACTTAAAGCGGCGCCGTGTCGTCTGGCGAGGACGCGAGCGTGCCTACATAAAGCGGCACTACAGCGTCTATCCACGCGCGCTACTGGATAAACATATTTAAACTAAGAAAAACCAAAATTGAGCACGCGCCCATCAGCCTC